>JBBBWG010012224.1:44912-86462 GCA_037176905.1 Azolla pinnata
GTTTTAGTTTGTGGTTATTAGGTTTAACACATTTCTAGGTAAGATTTCAAATTTATAGGATTGCATAGTTAAGTCCTTGATGCTTTTAGGACAGGAGGATTTGTATTAGTTCTTATAACAAAGTGTTAGTTGACTAGGTTTAGCATATTTCTGGCTAAGATTCCATTGTGCATAATTAACCAGATATTCTATGTGGAAACATTTTATGATCTAGAATTAATGAAGGTAAAAGTTTAGTCACACAAGTTTTTTGTGTATTTTTCCAAATGCTCGTGAGATTTTCTTATTTTTTTATTCTCCTGGTAAAACCCTGAAATTCCATGCAAGAGATCATAATTGTGGAATAAAACTTCTTGGACGTAAATTTGAATGCTTGGACATTTAGTGAGATAATCAGAATTTATGTGCATTTGTGAGAACTTTGTTCTAAGCTGATAAATTTTTTTTAATAGCATCAAACCTAGTGCCGTCATATGGGAATTGTATATGACTCAGATTAGGTGGATGTTATCCATTTAGTTTCTAATATGTGTTTTTTTTGTTGATATGCCAGGCAAATAAAAAGAAGGAAAAGAACCCCATCAATTTCCACCTTTCTCTACTCTGTAAACGGTCAAAGAAATAAACCTTTAAGCTGCAACGGAGACAAACTTTTGTAGAAGTCACTTTGTCACATGATTAGCAATTATTAAAGAGAATTCTAAATAGGAATCATTGAATATGTTGGTAGCCCTTCCCTTTGGGAATTCGGATTCACATCCAAAATAGTCATCTAACTATTTTCACTCTCTTGAGTGGTTTTTGTACAAGCTTCATAATTGTGTCATTATATGTCCTTGAAATAAGCTTGTGCACAGTATCTTGAACTCCACATAAGACGAGTTTTTTTCCCTGTATCCCTGAGTTTAGCTTAGTAGAGGATGGGGATCAATTTCAAGCGCCAGGCCTCTCTCTTGGGAGCTTTTTTCCAGGACAGAGATACATGCTAAAAAATTTAGATGCTCGTGCATTCATTGCGATACTTTATTTTGGGCTAATGTGGAAGTAACCTCATAGCAAATTAAGGGAGTATATGGAGCTTTCAGGCGAGCCTAAACCTGTTTTATTTCCTATTTTGAGTGATCTATTCTGCTCTTGGCCAATTTTAGGTTACAGTTTTTCTTGTTTATGGAGAGAGCTGTATCATTATCCTATAACCACACTTAAAAGAGTAGTAGGTACATGTATATACATATATCTGAACATTTTCATGTCAAAGAGCTCCCAATTCTTAATTGAAGAAGCTAATGTATGAAGCCGCTCTTATGTATATCATCGAGGCAAATAGCAAAATCTTTTGATTCTCTCATAGAAGAAAGCATTCATATGTGATACTCGATAGTGCTGGATCTGTCACGAAGTGGATGACTTACCCCCACGTGAGAGGATATAATGGGTTTTACTTGGAATGCAGCCATGTGATGAAGATTTCCTATTAAGGCTAACCTATTTTATGCCATGAAACTCGGTGTGTTTGTCATCGATGTTAGACTTGCAGGCTTGTATCTCTACATTTAGGTAGTGGTTATGAATTTAAAACTAAGGCTTGTTGTATGGCTAGTAATCAGCTTTCTAGAGTAGGCTAATTTGACTATGAACATCATATATAAGGTTATGGTGTTTAAGGTAGAGGAGTCCACTAAAGCTTTTGTAACAATATCGTATTTTATGAACATGTTTGTTGAACGCATTTTCTGTTAGCGTTTAAGACATCAAGCGTTTTTTTATTTTGATACATAAAAATGATCGTTTATTGAACCTGATCGCATTCGATGTCTGTGTTTAGAATCAAACTGACAATGGTGAATTGCACAAACCAAACAAGTGAAAAAATGTCAAAAAGAGAATGCTTAGACGAGAAGAGAAGGCTTTGTGAAGCTGGAGTTCCAGCAGATCTGTAGAGCTGATGCGTAGGCAGGCCGACAAAATTGGTTAAAAATGCTGGTTGCACAATAGGATTAGGAACAAAAACCACCCAAAATTTGGAAGACTTTAAACAGTGCCAAAATACTGCAGTTAATAAACTGCCCTTGTAGATTTGGAAAGCTAGTCAATGCTTTCGAAAACACACAGAATATATTGGGATTATAGGCAAATTAGCAATGCCATGCTGAATTCATCTTGAGCTTAGCTCTTGTACACCGCAAATCAACAACCAACTTAGTGCAATTAACTGCAGCATTTCCTTCGAAATATCAACAGATAAGAGTAACAGATAAGCTACTATACAGAGTATCTAGAAAACATACAGCAATTTTAGTCAGCAAACTGCACAGTTCCTTGTCCTTGACCGATTGACTTTCTCTCTTTCTCTCTCTTGTTCTGATACTTTCTACACCATATCCATAGGCATGGTATGTCTTCACTTTGTGAACTGCGATGGTGAGTGCCTTGTTGAATCAATTCCCTATTCTTCTTTCAGAGCAAGCTCTTTCTTCCTCTTTGATCTCCCTCTTCTATCATCACCATGTCCATGGCCATAGGACATGAGCATAAACTCAAACCTCCCTATGTGAGTGACTCAAACACACACATTTTAGAGTGTTCGCCATAGCCATGGATTTCTTCTGCAGATTCTGCCTTCCTTGCCTCCCATTCCTCCAACCTGATCCATCTTCCCACCTCCTTCCTCCTCCCCCAACTCATCAGAAAACAGAATCTTCAATCGCTTCCAATCATCGAATCTCTGCTACACTTAATCTGCAAAATGCTACTTCTCTGGAAAAAACTGCATCTTCCTCCTCCTCTTATTCATCCCTTTCCCGATCCGATTCTCTTCCCATTTCAGTAGATCCCACTGAAGTGGAGATTATGATGATTCCCTCTGTAGAGCGCTCCAATGAGGCAATGCTGAGAACTCATGAACTCTGCCAAAGGAATTCCTTCTTGCCCTTGGCCGTTTCTGCAGATATGATGAAGCTTTCATCTTCTGCAGAAGATCTGAAATCTATTATCGAGCACACCGAGCATATACTCCAAAGCCCAACATATACAGAGTTTTCTCCGACGGATATGACATCCTTCACATCAGATGCTACTACTTCCTCCTCAGTCTACCAAAGCTTTAACTACGAAATTCTTCATAGCCCGCAGTTCGGGGGCTCTGAAGCTGAAGGCGCACGACACTCGTCGTCTCAACCGATCAAAAGCCATATTAGCCACAGCCAAACCGTGCAGAAGAACGAACGCCACAGCTTATCCGACACGTTCGATGTGCTAAGTGCTCCGTCGGATCATGGGAGAGTAAAACCCCAGAACCGGCGCAGGCAGGAGGTGGAGGTTTGCGGCGCCCACGAGTCGGAACGGTCGGTGAGAAGATTTGGCGACGGCGTGAGGATGAAGGAGAGAGCCGCCGAGGGAGAGGCGGGGGGCCGTGGGAGCGGTATATGGATGCTCCAGAAGCAGATCAGAGATCAGATGAAGCGGAATCTCAAGGGCATAAAGAGACAGATGAAGAAGAAGAAGAGGAAGAAGAAGCCATAGCCATGGCAGCTTCGTCGTCGTCATCTCCCTGCAATCGCCCAACGCCCTTGAAGCAGTTTGAAGCAGTATGTATGTATGTATGTGTGCGTGTGTGTGCATGTATGTATGCATGCATGCATGCATGCATGTATGTGCGCGTGTGTATGTATGTGTGCATGCATTCATGTGTGTCATCCATGCGCTTCCACGGTTTCCAAGCCTGTAAATGCATACATAAATGTTTCGGGTGTATGTATGTATGTATGTATGTATGTATGTATGTATGCATGTATGCATGTATGCATGTATGCATGTATGCATGTATGTATGTATGTATGTATGTATGTATGTATGCGTGTGTGCATGTATGTATGTATGTGCGTGTTGTGTATGTGTGTGTATGTGTGTGTATGCATGTGTGTCATCCATGCGTTGCCATGGTTTCCAAGTCTGCAAATAGATACATACATGTTTTGTATGTATCTATGTATGCATGCGGTGCATGCGTGTATGTATGTATGTATGTATGTATGTGTGTGTGTTCATGCATGCGTGCATGTATGCCATCCATGCGTTGCTAGAATTACACGCGCATATGCATACATAACATACTAGAAACACGCACATATATACAATCAGAAAAAACCATAGATAATGTATGTATGTATGCCTGTGAGTGTGCATGCATGATTGTGTATGTATGCCATCCATGCGTTGCCATGGTTTCGATTCTGCTACTAGAAATGTATCCATGGTTTCCATTCTGTTACTGGAAATGCATGCATGCATATACGTACATGCGCATAAAACAGGGATCGACATACACGGATACTGGTGGGCATATTATACATGCATGCGTCTGCCTGTCATCTTCTGCTCATGAAAACCGTAGATTTTTCCGATGTGGTGGATGCACTGAAGGCCTTCTTCGCCCTCGATTGCTTCAATAGAGACATTCGGGGTTTCGGGCCTACCAGCATTGCATGTGGTGGTGCCTGAAGTTTTTCAGAAAATCGTCGCTTTTGTTGCTCACGTAGCCAGTGTTATGGCAAACCGCTTAGTAACGACGACGATCGTTCTGGCATACATTGTCTTTATCTACGTTGTCTCCTCGACACGAAGAAGGGACATTAGGACCAAGAGGAGATGGCCCATGTGATTCGGTCGATCATGAGAACCTATCTTCGACTGCGAGGAATCGAAACAGATGTGCATTGTTGATGATCATCTAGGCGCTTCCCACATTTCGGCAGCTCCACACAAACGTGGGCCTTGTCTTGTGTATAGCAAGCACATATTGTGGGAAGAATTCGGTCCATGATGCTGTCCGAGATCGAAAATTTGATGTTATGCTCTCTTATGTCAGTACTTATCATGAATGCCAACACAAAATGGTTCAAATAGATGTTTAAACATGTGCCCTTTGTTTATGGTCTTATCCACTAAGTTATCATTTTTTTCATCCAACAAATTTGATAGTTATCATATATTGAATGATATGTATATTCATCTTATCCAAATGACTTGTGATGTCCGTTTATCATTAGAGATGACACGTGGCACACATGCATGAGATCAATATGACAAGATGCATGTGACCCAGATTAAGATCAACTACCGTGTGTCTTTAATAGTTAATACTATTTAAGGAACAATAAATCTTGTTATGCGAGAAACATTCATAAAATCTTGGCCTTTTAAATGATTAATTGACATTTTTTGAACAACTCTACAATTAAAACCTAAGTTTTGTGTTGGGGGTCGTGCATGGTTCTAATAGCACGATGTGAAGACAATTAGATATTATAATAAATTAGACTATTAATGTCTCAATCTCTTTGCGATATATCATAAGATCAATGATGTTGTTTTTCTCTTTGACTTACCTCAAGATATTAATCTGTATCCAATGTTCCATATATCATTGTTAGAACCTCATGCATGTAATTCTATTTTTTATTGAGTGTTACCACCTCACTTCTAAACAAACTTGCACAAGTGCAAGAATATAAAGTTGAAGCTATCTTGGACTTGAAGATCATATACGTAAGAAGTTGTATTATGCTGTGGATGAATGGCTTGGATATATGCCTAATGATGAAACGTGGGACGAAAAATGTATTGTTGACTCTTCTCAACTTCTAGAGAAATTTCAGCATCGCTATATTCTTGAAAAGCCAAATATTTAGCTCGTGGGAACTCATCTCAAAAGGAGGTTTAAATAAATGTTTGATGCTAAAGTCTTATCTAGAAACCTATTAGATTTTATTTAACTAACAAATATTAGAACACTTGATAATATCTTAAATGATAGGCGTGTTTACATTGGTAAAACGACTTACAATATTTGTTGTCATCAGAAATCACCGAAGCCACCAAGCGGCAACCATGCTTGCTATGGGCCTCGTGGCAAGCATGCATGATAGTCACATGGTGAGGATGCATGAGACTCGGATTAATATAAAATAACTCGGCGTCTTCAATGCTGGACGATTTCACGAGTTAAACGCAAGTCTTCGACACTCTTGTACTCGAAGCCGCTGCAGTAACACATCCTTCTGAATCTCGCATCGCGACAAAAGCGCATCTTTCATTCGAGTCCACCATCGTTTGCGAGCTTCTGCTGCGGTGATTATACCGCGTTCGATCGATTTCTCGGGGGCAATGGCCAGAAGCAGAGAAGAGAACCTCTTCTTCTCCTTCGTTTTCTTCTTCTTCTCGACGTACTACGAGCTTGTGGGCGTAATGTGTTGTGTAGTTCCGAGCTTTTTACAGATGGGGACCCACGGAATCTGTAGCATATACAGACGGTGCCTCGGAAACTAATAGACATACATACATACACACACGCATACATACATACATACATACATACATACACACACATGGACACGCATGCATGTGTATCCGTAGGACCCGTATACGTATACGAACCCGTACACATACACATATACGTACACGTATACGTATACGGAGAGAGGAAATGGAGTTCGTGCGGGAAGGGGGGGTTTGGTAAGCGCAGAGAGAATTCTGATCAGAGCGAAATCAGGGAAGAAGGTCGAGGCCATGGCGGATCTCTCTGCATCTGCAGCTTCTTCTCTTCTCCGAGCGCAAGCAGCAGAGCCCAAGACGGGCAAAGAATAAAAGAAACAGAGAGGAAATCTCGCAGGCAGAGGGCCGGCAGCAACGCGCCATCGCTCCCCCGGAGAACAGGAAAGAGGAAAGCTCTCTCTCTTCATCCTTCTTCTTCTTCTTCTCCTTCTTCTTCTTCTCCTTCTCCTTCTCCTTCTTCTTCTTCTTCTTCCTGTTTTCCTTTTCCTTTTTTTTCAAAGCAGCCGCATTTCTTTCCCCTGCTTTTCGATTACATATACATATATATATATCTCTCTCTGCACTCCCTCGCACACTGTCGCTGTGTCTGTTTCCGCTGCCATTACCAACACCATCGCCATCACACGATCTTTGTGTGTTTGTCTCTCTGGTTGCGTCCATCTCTCTCTCTCTCTCTCTCTCCGTGTGTATATTATATATACATGTATCTATTGTGGGCACTTTAATTCAGCGAATTCCCCTGAAGAGGGAGGTGGAGGAAAAGAGGAAGAGGAGCAGACAGAGGAGGATTTCGAGAAGCTCCCAACTCCATAGCTTTCCGGAACCTCCCTTCTTCTTGGGCTCTTGCTTCCTCTTCCGCTTCGTCTTCGTCTTGTACTCTGATTCCGGCTGTTATTGTAATCGGGGTGAGGATGGGCCTGCGCAATCTCTCGATTCCCCCGACCTCCTTGATCTCCGCCATATCCAGCCACCGGCATACTGGTACTGATCTTGACCCTGGCGATGAGCTCATTTGCGTCACCGGTTGCGCTGCCTCCCTCGGGACTTCCATTGTCAAGCTTCTCCTACAGCAAGGCTACCATGTCAGATCGACCATCCCGCATTCTGCTGGTATGCACATGATGATTTCGCTCGCATGTAGATGATACCTACACATATATACATAGATGCACGTGCACAGGCTTGTCATGCATAGATTGCTACATGCCTTATATACCTGCATACATCATATCTACATCGCTGCACATTCACAACAGCCCTGCTTAATTGCTTCTCATTTAGATGCATCTCATACAATGAATGGTGATTTACAGATGCATTTCCCATTCCCTCCTGTTCCGGGACTATAAATCTTAGGGCCGATTCCTCAATGTTGTTTCTGTTGTTGTAATTTGGCAGATGAAGCTTCCCTCCTCCTGGCCTTGCCGGGAGCTAATGAACGCTTAGAGATGAGCACAGTGGATGTTCTGGATTATGCAAACCTTTCCGAGCTTTTCTATGGATGTAGTGGTGTATTCTATGTCCCTTCTCCAAACTATGACATCAATGGTGCCAGAGATTACCCGGTAACTACCACTTCTTTGTCCAACTTCACTCCGTTCTTGATCTTAGAATATTGTTTTCTCAGTGAGCCCAGCTGGGAAACCTCCAGATTGATCTGGAGGGTGCCCCTCTATCTTATGCATTTTAACTTCTAGTTGCCTCAAGACATTCTTGAACGAGTGATGATGCATCACATAGTGTTTTAGAATTACATTCATATGTTGTCTATCTTCATCTTTGATGTCATCAACTTTCTTCAATATTGCTTTGGAACCCTAAACAATATTTGGTACATAGTACGCTAGTATGTGAAATTGCTTTTGAACCCTAGATATGACCCATGAGACACCCTCTTTATTTGGATGCAGATGGAGGCAATCGACAACGAAGTGAGAGGGGTTCTGAATGTGGTGGAGGCGTGTGCCAACACCGATTCAGTGAGAAAGCTTGTGCTCACCTCCTGTGTCTCCACTATTCTTTGGGACCGGCAATACTACATGGAAAAAACTAGTGTTGTCTTGAATGAGAAAAACTGGACTGATCTTGATTTCTGCAGGAAAAAGAAGGTACTTTTAGGAGGCATTCACACAAATCTCCCTTTCATATTTATATGCTTTTTATTGCTATTTCTTTTTTATCATCAGCACTGTATGTACCATACCTTTGTTTATATTTCATTTCTGGGAAACGCACGCTTCATATGTCAAATGTCGAGATCTGCTTTCCTAGAATGGAAGCATCTCAAAGTTGTGTGTGAATGTTTTTGCAGCTATGGTCAGCATTGTGCAAAACACTAGCAGAGAAAGCAGCATGGGCTCTAGCGAGAGACAAGGGGCTTGACCTGGTTGTCATGAATCCTGCAACAGTATTGGCGAGACCTAAACCTGATCTATCAATTGATGGGAATCTACAGCGCCTATTGGATCAGAGTGGGATTTTCGCATTCGTGTATGTTGATGATTTGGCCAAGGCGCATATTTTGACGTATCAAGCTGAAGAAGCATCAGGGAGATACATCTGTTTCGAAAAGCTTCTAAGCAAATCAGACATTGTGGAAGCAGCTAACAAAATGTATCCCAACTATCCGATCGCTGCTAAGAGGTACGTGTTTGGATAGTCTTCTCAATAACACCAGGCATTGTCAATGTCACTTCTTTAATGTGAAAAAAGGTTAAATTTGGTAATCAGTCCTGAAAGTTTGAAGTTGGTACGTGAAGTAATTGGGATAATTTGGTAGTTTCATGCTTGCAAGCATATCATGGTTCATGCATTCATGAGGTATCCAAGTGAATCAAGTATTTGCAGCTAATGCATTTTGGTTGGATTCTAGCCTCACTATTGCTGAAAGCCACAAGGAAATTGTACAAAGATATAGGAATTGAACAGGAAAAACAGTATGAATATATAGAGATCCATCATCAAAGCTACATCTACGTGTTTTGTGATATATTTTCGTGTCCTTTTTGAAATATAAATGTAATGGACAAGGCAATCCTGCGTTGAAAGTTGAATGTGAAATGGTATGGCTGGTTCTTCTTTGAGCATGCGTCTGAGAATTGGGTTGTGTTATTGAAAAAAAGTGGGCTTATTGTGTTGCAGATTGGAATCGTTCAACCCTTGTGTGCTGTCCAATGAGAAGCTGAAAAGTCTTCAACTCAGCTGTGGTAATTCTTCTTCCATTGAAGCACAGGGATGAGAAATCGGAAAAGGAGCGAGAACTCTGTACATAAATATGAGTGGCTCCCATTCTCTCATCTGGGCCTTTCATCACTTCACCATCCAAAAAGAATTTGAAGCCCTCTATTTATTTGATTTTGGAGTGGCCTTTTGCCATTCGATCGAACCTGAATTCATCACATCAATGTTTATTCAAATCATTGGAAATCACATCCCAATGTTTTCTGGTTTCCTTAACCATTTTTAAAATTTTTATGTATCTTTCTTTTTTTGACTTTCTCAATCGTACAAACACGATGTGAACATGCGCACGATTCGTATTGGGACAGTCCATGTCCATGTCCATGGTGAAAGTTGGATATGGATCCTTGTTGAATGTGTTGTATTTGTTTTACCATCTGAAAATTGACAGATCGGAATGGGAACAAGCGCATGTAACTAATCGATTTTAGTGACTTGGGCACATTTCGATGTAACAAGTTAGATAAACTTTTCGTAAAACGGTATTGATGTGGATGCAAACTAAAGTGACCTTGAAATATAATACGAGTATTAGTTTGATGACAAATAGTTTCTAATCTGAAGGTACGAAAATGACATGATAGACTTGAGCTCCTAATGACTTGTATTTAGTCGAATATTTGTTGTGATGGTGTCTTTGGTAGCTTAGCCAAGCTAGTTCAATGAAATTGGAGCTCTAAGTCCAATTACAACCCAGAAACCACATATGAACAAATATATAATTTGCCAACAATTCGACATCAACGGATTGTTTGTTATACTAATGCAAAACAATGCAACGGAACAAATGAAATGAGCAGATACAGGAGAGCCTCATGGAATTGTCAGTTGTCCTTTCAATGTCCAATGTCTGCTTGCTTGTCCAAGTTGGGTTCACAATTTTGAGCACAGACAGGATTAACCATACGTCTACTATATGCGTATATTTCAATCAAACATGTATGGTAAATCATCTCTAAGTTGGATTAGATTAACAAGTTGGGAAAAAAATATAGATTAAAATTTCAAAAAATGACAGCTGTCTATATTATATAATAATCGAATCATATGTCATCACATGTTGTATAAGAGAAAGTGAGATTGGGAAAAAAAAATAAAAAAAATCGAAAAAATATTATAAAAAAAAGAAACAAAAGGAATACGTGTTTTTCACTTTTCAAACGTGTTCGTTTTCAAAGGTTTCTAGATGTTTGAATGCTTGCACAAACACGTTTAGTACGTTCTATGGTTCCAAGATTTCGGGGGGTTACATGCACACTTCGCATTGTAGTTTTGCTTGAATGATCGATTATTGTCCATGAGAACTATTCGATGCAAAAGAGAATGGATGTTTTTACTAAGCCGACAAACACGGAACTAGACCTGCCAACTCGATGATCTGGCCTTGGCTTGGCTAGAAGGGGACATGAGCACGATACTGGCAAGCTCAAGCAAGAAGCAAAGCCGTAAAAACGGAATCGAGATAAAATGATCTCTTGTCACAAAGGCAACATAAACGTTCCATATTCGGTCGATCTTGGGCTGTGTACTGGCCCCAGCCTGCAACAGCTCCGCTCGATCACATGGCCGAACAGAAGCTTGTCGCGATTTCCATGCCCACTTGCAGACAAGACTTTTGCAGCATCTCACGGAGCTGTTTGATCAGAGCTAAATTTGGTTAGCTCTAATGGTTAAGGTGATTAATGAACCATTTTGATTATCTAATCCCTCCATCAAATTTTACTCATGGCCATTGTTTTCTTCACCTAAACTGTTTTGGTTCATTCTTAAGTATCAAAATTAAGTGAATAAATAAATAAATAAATAAATAAATAAATAAATAAATAAATAATTAATTAATTAAATAATTAAAATTATTTAAATAATTATTTATTTATATGCTATATATATTTTTCTTTATTCTTTCTATTTATCTAATAATTCTCATCTTCATCTTCTTCTTCACCTTCGTCTTCGTCTTCTTCGTCTGCTTCTTCTTCTTTCGTCATATGCGCCGTTCTTCTGCGCAGGATTTGGCACTCTCAGAGGAAGGCGAAGAAGACTGAAGAAGACAGAAGGAGAAGGAGAAGGAGAAGGAGAAGAGATTCGACACCAGTTCTGCCGGTCCCGCCTCTCCATTGCCGTCCATTCAGATGTAGCCAACGCCTCTTGTGTGCCAGATCACGTCTCCCCATCCCCATATCCTCTCACCAGGCCTCCTGCACATCTCTCCTCTTCCTGCCTCACCTCCTTCTGCGTGGCTAACAATGGTAAGCTTCCTCGCCCCGCCCTACGTGTCAGGGATTTTGCTATATTGTGTTCAGACATGTCTCACTTGAACGAGGGAGTTAAAGGTGAAGGGGCTGTGCCATTGTTGAAGGCGTGGATCTGAAGGTTCAGAAGCCTTCGGTCTGGACATATGAAGATCTTGAAATGAGAGGACTCAAGTCCAAGCCACCTTCGATCAGGGGTGTTGCTATATTTTTAAGATATGTGGAGCTCTGGAAATCTAATGAATTAATTTCGAGAAGTCATCTTTTGGCGTGATGCTATCCTTTTGAGACATGAATCTACTGAACGGAGAGATTTTGAGACGAAGAGTTCCTATTGTTATGCCATTTGAGTCTCTTTAAATGCGCGAAGCAAGTTCAAGGAACTTTCCATCAGAGGTTAGATTCTACTGTTCAAGCATGTGATTCTCTCGAGATTGGAGAATTTAAATCAACAAACTTTTCGCAAGGTTTGAGTTTGCCAGTAAGATTGAACGATGGATACATGTCTTCTTGAAATGAGAGAGAATCAGAAGCGAAGCATTCTTGAAACTGGGGAGAGTTTCGTCCATTTTTGGTTGGATTAGTGCCTTCCTTACTTTGTGCTGCTTTCTTCTGTTAAGAATGTGAGGGATTAATGGGTGTATGATGAGAACAGGATAATTTGGTCTTCATCTTAAGGAACAAAACTGCGTCTCTTAATGGAAGAACTATTGATCAGCTCTGTAAATCTTTGGCATAGTACATGATTCCCCAGCCTTCATTAATGCAAGACTACTTCTTTTCGTGGAAGAGACTCTTCTTTAGCTGTCCCTGTGAGTGATCCACTTTTCTATGGTTTCTGCAAATCAAAGTGCAGTAACCTGAGGTAAAAATGATGGCGTTCATCTTGCAAAGCTCCTTCCATAACTTCTTGTATTAGTTCATGATTGTATAATCATGGTAATTTTAGATTTTGAGGCATACAATGACTATATAACAGCTGATTTCGCTGCTTTTCACGAACGATCTCTGTCCAAAACTATTTACGTTGATGCTTCTATTCCTCTTTTGAAGTGACCTGCGAACTTAATTGATTATAAGGACATTATTTGTTTACCAATACTTCATTCAGTCCATCAAAACCAGCTCAACTTGCGTATATTTTTTTTATCTCACTGTATATATGCTGGAATTCGTAACAGCACAAGCTGGGAAGAGGACAGCGGGACAAAGTCCAACAATTTATATCCATCTCTGGAGCAGGGTATCAGATATATTCCTATTCTATTGATTTATATCTATAATTCTGAGACAACAAAGATTAATGTTATTACAGTGAAAAGTCTGCTGTAGCAGCTTTGAAAGCTAGCGATTGGAATTTGGAAGGAGCCTTTGATTACTTTTACAATCAGCCACCGTCAAGGCCAACTATTGATTTTCGCCAACTTGATGAACTTTATGCACGCTATAAAGGTATTGGTTCTAAATGCTTAATCATTTTAATTTCTTTCTTGGATCAATTAGTGAGTGATTATCATATTTGTTTGGCGGATTTGCAGATTCCTTTTCTGACGTGATTCTTGCAGAGGGCATATCTACATTTTGTGATGATTTACAGGTGTGTTTGCTGAAAACTGGAGAAATTCTGTATTATTTTCCCTAACAATATTGAGCTTTCTCACATGAGATCATCAAATGTATCAAATAATAAGCTGGTGAACTGCAAGTTTACACAGTAAATTCATTTATCTTTATTATACAACATCATTGTGTAATTATTGTCGGTTACCTCTAACCCTTGAATGAGCATGTATGTTAGTGACCAAGATTAATATTATACTTCATTGGTGACGCCATTTTCTTCACATATTTCCTCGTGAGGAAAATTGTCAACATGATGGTCATCGCATGCTAGTTTATATATATCAACATTAAAATGCAATGCACATTCTCTTCATTCATTTCATACTAGGAAATTATCTTAACTTGATGGTCATCAAATCCGAATGTTATTATTATCAACATTACTGTGTAATGCACATTGAAATCTAATAAAATGGATATGTAAACAATTATGCATTTGAATGTTGGAGCATGTGGAAAATGATGCTACCAAACCATGCATATTAGTGGGTTCTAGAAGAAACTTCTTATAAGGGCAATATGAGGCTCCATCTGAGTTGCATTAATCCTGAACCAGAAAATTGAATGCCCACTTAACCATAGGCGATGCAATACCAGTTGCAGTTGTGTGGTATGAGGCACTCATTTGAACCTCGCAAATTCTGGAACCATGGACTATGACTAGAAACCAATGCAAGATACTTTGGTCAATGAACCAATGATCTAGTATCCCTGTGTACCTTGTAGATAGCTGAGGGTTTAGGTTTTATTAGTTAGTTCTCATGGGTGTATTTTCAAGTATCTTATCCTGGTTTGGTGTATTTATAGTCTTACTATAAGCTAATGTCATTAAGAATTTAATTTCTGATCAAAATTTTGGTCTTTTTCATGGATGTAGGTGGAGCCAGGTGATATTGTAATGGTAAGAGCATACTTTACAAGATTGACTGCAAGAGCATTTTTCTTCATGATTAGCTGTTGCAGTATAATGTTGCTTCCAGTTCTCTTCATACAAATTCTTTAACTTTTTATGCATATATGTTTTATAACAATTCTAGAATGAGTAGCAGGTGTGACTACTGTAGAGATGCCCTTTTACCTCATTTTTGGCCATTGTTTCAGCTCGTGCTATCTTGGCACATGAAAGCTGCGACTATGTGTGAATTCTCTCGCCAAGAATTTGTCGGTGGTTTGCAATCGTTGGGGTGAGTTTATTTTCTGGAAAGATTGACGAAGCATATACAAAAGATTGACGTAGCTTATAAGCAGAAATTCATTATGCAGGGTTGACTCTATTGAAAAGCTAAAGTACATTCTTCCAGCTTTACGTGCTGAGATAAAGAACGAGCGTAAGTTGAAAACATGAGTGCACAAATTCAGTAAGCTTTGAAATGTCAGTACAAATGATATTAGTTGCATAATTTTAATCAGTGATCTGATTCCTTTTTTATCTGTAACAATGGCTTGTGCTGAAGCTTGGGTTTTTTCTGGCAGTGTCTTATGAATTGTTCCCAAATCTTGAACATTTTCATTATTGTGAACTCTACCGAAGAACTTCACTAGAGGCTCACATACAACCATCAATATGTCTAGATGCATATGGATCATTATTTAGTTTCCTCCTCTTTTGAAGCATGCTGAGCTAGTTGATATTTTCACTCTCGCCAAATTTGGGCAAACACGTATCTTGATTCCTCTTGCAGAGTTTAGGGTTGATAACCAACACACATCCTAATTGATTTCCTGCACCTTCTCAAACATACATCATTTGGAGAGGAGATGCTTTGCAATATGTTCTCCAGATTCAGAATACCAATCTGGGTTTAAGGCATCAATGCTGTCTTTGGCAGAACCATTGTTCATGCACTTAATGCTATTTGTGGTCAGAGTGACTTAAATTTATTTGGTGTTGACCTGAGTACGTACAAGGTGTAAAAGCTCGTTTGCTGTCCAGAGTATTAGATTCTCTGTTTGGAAATTTCATTATCCTGCCATAGGGGCATGCCTCCTCAGGCAATGGTTTTTCTGTTTTAGATTCTACATGTATGTTTATGGATCTCTATTGTTTTTCGCGCTCAAACTATTTTTATATGAATGCTGTTTATGGCAGAGAAATTCCGAGAAATTTACAATTTCGCGTTTAGCTGGGCCAAGGAGAAAGTGAGAACCACCTTATATTTTGATTCGAGTTGATAATCAGATTTTCACTTAGCTAATATTTCAATACGAAAGCAAGATTTAGCGAATTTTTAACATGTCCTGTTTTGGATTTCGGACTGTAGGGTCAGAAGTCACTTGCACTTGAAACAGCCATTGGGATGTGGCAGTTATTATTTGCAGAGCGCCAATGGCCACTAGTGGATCAATGGTGTCAATTTCTACAGGTTTGCCCTTATGAGCTCTGCAGTTAAATCGTCTACCTGTGATCAATTGCCTTCTCAAAAATGTCTGCATCTCATATGTAAGAATGTCATGGTAATAAAGGATTCATGTAAAACTCAGTGCACCCTGTACAGTTTGGGTTTATGAAACATCATTGCTGATGGCTATGAACTTCAATCATATGTTCGCATATTTTCTTGGATAGTCTTTTTTAAGAAATTAGTTTATTGAACTTATTATGTCTGACACTTCTGGTATGGAATGGTCTTTACCATTGTAACCTTTTTGTTAAAGGATCCGAAAGAATTAGGAAATAATGTGATTCATCAAGAATCTACAAAAATGGGAATAATGATTATTGGGGGTTTCTGAGATTTGGATTAGACTGGAAGTAGCTAAGTTCTGGGAAGGACAACTTGTCAAAAAGCATAATTGTTTTGTCCTTCTAATATGTAATAGGCCCGATAAGAGACGCCATTAATAAAAGTATCCAAATTGAGGCAAAAATATATTTATTATATTAAATGGAGATGAATATGATGCTATACAATTAAATCAGCAAAATATGAATTTATCAATATCTAGAGTCACATACCTTGTGGTGTGTATCGCTTAAGTCTTTGAAGCCCCCCTGTTCATGAAGAGAACTCAGCTTGGACCTAACTGCTCCAGCATTCAGTCGTTGTATGCAAATGCATAATTTGCTAAACTCATGGATACCTAAATATACTAATTTATATATCTGAGCCGTATAATGTTGAATGTTTAGGTGAAACATAACAAAGCCATTTCAAAGGATACGTGGGCACAACTATTTGAATTTTCAAGGGTAAGGTCTGCCCCTGGTTTGAGCTAAAAATTTCAGTTCTGCATTTTCTGAAACCGAATATCTCAATTATTCTTGACAGGTTATTGATCCATCATTATCAAACTATGATTCTGAGGGTGCATGGCCCTACTTGATTGACGAGTTTGTCGAATTTCTAGCGGAAAGTGGGATGTCCACCCAAAAGTGATAGGATATAAGCTGTTGTATAGTTTTCTATCTATGACGAGTGAGAAGATCTTCAAGTTTGGCCTTGAAATATTACTGGCCTCCAGTTTACACCAAATCACAAATCGATCACAGCATGCTTTTAAATTATTAAAGTCGTAAAACTCTTAATCAGAACATCTCTTACATGGATTCTCTATAGCAGATCTGGAAGCTGTTCAGCTGATAGATGCCTACACATTGAATTGTCGTCCGATGGTTTCTCTGCTTGGAAGCTAGTTGTTTGCATGTGTTTGAAATATTATTATGCTTAGCTTATTTTGTGATTGATGCTGAATGCTTCGGCATCTCAAAGAACTATTTTGGAGCATGGGGCCATGTAAATATGAAAGATCCACAGGTAACAAGGTAAACGAATTCCTCAAATTTGACAGCTGAGATCTTATATAACTACTCTCATATGTCTATTGGGTAATGCAGGTATATTGTAGTATCTGATGAGCTGGTACGTGCACTATTTCACTGACTTCAGTACAAAGATGGACTTCTTTTTTGCATAACAATTGAAATGCTTGCAAGAGATAGCAAGAAGGGAATGGCTGATCTGATCTGATTCCAAAAGAATTACATCAGAATTCACGGACTACCCCGTGACTAAGGATGAGCAGGGCATCAATGACCTTTTTCATGCTAATACTCCAGTCGAAGGTCGAAGAACCCATTTCACATCATCGCTGATGCTGAAGAATTACGGAAGAGAAAAAAAATAGAGATGCTCATCCAATCAATATGATGGGAAATGGCAAGGTTTCCTCTGTTTGTTGAGTAATCAGAGTCGTTTAACAAATGGAATCTTGGTGTGTTTAGAAGAGTAGTAAACCTTAGGTATTGATTCCTGTCATTAGAGGAAGAAAACCAAGTGAGTAGGGGATTAATCATGGAATCGAACCTTTGTTACTACTAAATGATGGATTACCCCTTAATCATATGGACATTGGTCCCAAGTACTACTCCGACCGTTTGGAGATTCAGCACAACAATCTTGCATTAAGTCAAACAAAATAATTTTAGGCTGCAACTTGTCTAATGCTCGACTCTTGGTATGGATTCATAGCTTAATGGAACTATAACTCATCTTCCCGTTATGATGCATCATCATTGACAGATGCAAGGGAGTATTACAATGAATTACACTCGATTAAAGTCGAGTAGAAGCAACACCAATCAATATAGACGGTATTGGTTGGAATGGACGTTAATGAAAATGCCGGCAAAACCTAGTAAGATTAATTAGATATTTGATCATGGTTAATGAGAGCCTAACAAAATGGTGATAAAATTGGTTAACAGAATCGACGGGAAGGAACATTCAACATATAGTTAGCAAAAACCAAAATCGAATAACGGTAAAAATCATAATTACGAACGTAAATGCTGACGAAGCCTAATCAAAATGATCAAGGATCTATCCATGATTAACAAGGTTTCAACAAAAGGGTTAATGAAAGTAATAACGAGATTAGCGGACGAAACGGAAAATCGACATCAACAGGAACTTAAGTGATGAATAAAAATCATAATTATTGCCTTAATCACCTTAAAACAACACTTACAACAACAATAATTACAACAATAATTATAATAATAATAATACTAATGTTACTTACTACTATTATTAATATTATAATTAAAATTGATTTTTTTCTTTCGTCTTCGTCTTCGTCTTCGTTTCTTCTGCAGACGTGGAAGAAGAAACAGACGAAGAAAAGCTTCGCCATCGCCATCGCCATCGCCATCGCCATCGCCAAAGCCTCCTTCCTTCCTCCCTGCCTCCCCTCCCTCCCACTGGTCCATCTCTGCTTCCTTCCTTTTATTCCTTCCTCTTTAACTACCGCCTCCGCCATCGTCAATCCTCCTCGGTCCTCGCCCTCCTCCCTTTTCTTTCATCTTCTGCGTTAGTTGTTTCTACGGTAATATGTATGCCTAAATAAACACAGTGCAGCAATGGGGAAGTCGTTTCCTCCCTCCTTCGCGCTCTTCCTTCGCAAAGTTTTTTGATCCTTCCTTCCGTCCTTAGCGTGAAGCCTAACTTGTTTCCTGTGCTGAGATCTGGCTTTCCCGAGTTCCGGCATTCTCACCTCAGAAGCTTCAAGACGTTTTATACCTCCATTGTTATAGGTAAAATCCTCGATATATTTTCTTTGTTGCTTGTAAGTTTTTGTTTTTCTCCCGAAAAAACGGTTCTTGTTCCGCTGGAAATCTTATTTTTTTCTACACCCAGCCTTGAATTCCACAGTTTATTTCTGAAATCCCAGCTCAATCATCTTCTGTCCCACCTTATTTTGCAGGTAAAATACTTCATTTTATCCCCAAATATCTTCACTTCGCCGTTACATATCCACTCCATAAAGCTTCATCCCTCTCCAGTTTCCCCCGTACAGTCTTCGGAGCTTTGAGAGCTCAGCTTCTCAAAGACATGTCAACAGATGTGAAAGAATGCCGATTTCAGTTTATGATTTATGCTGATTCCAGAGGTTCTCAAAGACATAGCCTGATGTGAAAGTTTGTATAACTGCAGAACATTTTGACAGCAAAAACACTCCTGGAAAATCTGCTACTTCTTCCATCCCCTTCTTTTTATGCTACGTTTCCTTACCTGAATTCGGACTGAGAGCTCAGAGGCTCTGTGAAGGCATAACCATTGGCGAATGAAAGCGTCATGAGAGCATGCAGTAGTTAGTCAGGTTACTGCTATCTCAAGAAGAAGAAAAAGAAGAAGAAGATGATGATACGATCGCAAGGGTTAGTTAGGACGGGAAAAAACGGTCATTCTCTTCTAGCAGTTTATTGTGGGAAGCAGAAGAAAAAACATGAGAGCGATGATGGAACGGAGGCTTCTTCGCCATTATCATCGTCACGACCATTGCCAGTTCATGACAAATCCATTAACTTGAATCAAAATGCAGAGACATGTGAAGGAGAAATCACTCAGACTGGCGAAGAAAACCCTAGCAAACTTAGGGCATCTAAGGATCTAGTAACTGAAGGCTGTCTCGAGGTTTTGCATTATATACAAGATAACCTCTATTGTTCATTGAAAAAGTTTCTTAATTTTTTGCACGTACCTTAATCTGTGTCTTTTGAACTTTATTTTCCATGACATATGGTATAGATTCACGTCCTGAAGAATCCTAACAAGGATGAATTCAAACAGAAGTTTGAAGTGCTGGAACCGGATATAGTCTATTTTCTTGCTGATTGTGTTTCTGATACCGAAGAAATTGGTCCCCTTGAGCTCTCTGATGGCCTTATATCTACTTCTGAAGATGTAAGAGAACTGTTCGGAGAAAAGTTACCACAACTGGTACGTTCTTGCACTTGTGCATGAACTGTTTCATAACCTGTTTTTTTTCTGCGTCCTTATAACTTGGAGAGAGTGCATTCTCAGCTACTTTTTAGCTGCTGTATTGAATGAATTTAAACTAGTTGGAAAGTTAATTGTTATTTGATAACTTTGGAACACAATGACTTTGTGAGGCATGTCTCTGATTTTTTGTGAACTGATAGTTAGGGGAGCCATGCTTTTCTTTTGAAATGCGTTAATTGCGTAAATTGCCTGCTTTAGTAAATGATGACATCAACATACAAACTAGTTGCTCTATTAGTTACTTTGTAATAACTTCGGAAAACAATGACTTTGTAAGCTATGTTCTGATTTATATGGTGAACTGGTAGTTATGGGAGCCATGTTTTTCTTCTAAAATATGTTTTATGCTTAAATCGCATGCTTTAATAAATGAAGACATCATGCAAATTGAACATCCAGAGGGTAAAGAATCAAGTGGACAGCAGATTTTTATTGAAAGTTGGGTTCATGGTTATGGTGGATTTTTTCTTCTTTCTGGAGTATGAAAGTGTGGTCTCCCATCTTGTTATCCCAGATGTTGTTGAAGGTGCTCATGATGACGTTAATACACACCTCCTGCCATTGACCGTGATTCATGTAATGATGCAATCCTGAATTTAGCCTTCAATGTGTACTCCCTCAGTTAGGACCATGCAATATGAACTTTTGGTGCCTTCATGTTAGTACCCAGGTGCTCCAGCCATGATTTGTTCCGAAATTTGGCTACTATTGTCCAGGGTTGCTCTGCTTGACATGTAATCTCCTGCTTTGTAAAGCTTCCTAAATGGTCTTACTGATGGTGTTCGTAGTGGCTTTTGTAGATTTCATAATCACTTTCATTGATTTTGTAATCTGTCTTCTCCTCCTTTCATGAGGAGCTTGCTAACCACCCTGGGAACCTCCCTTTCGTCGTCCCATTCTTAGTGCTTCGTACTCATGTTGCAGTGAAGATTCCTGCACTGGGCTCTTCCTCCATCATCCAAATCTGTATTATGTTGATGTGTTTTCTCTAGTGTCGCAGAAATCGTGATCATTTTGTTGAAAGTTTCCTGCTTTTGCTATTATTGTACTGCTTTTGCTATTTATCATTTCCTCTAGTTGCTTTGAAAATTTCCATTTGAATTCAGTGTAGTGGCAGTTTGCACTGGATGCTTATTTATTTGTCAAATTGCACAACACATATTGTTCTGTCCATTGTCAATAGCGAGATGCCCACAAGTTTGACATCAAGAACATCATCAATCTTGATGAATTGTGTTTAAATGTCACATTGGACAGCAGTGCCCACTGTTCCAACACCATAATTTTGGGAACAATCTCTTGTACCTGCTTGCTGTGCATGAAATATGCATTTGCAATTGTGTTGAAAATTTGGGAACTCAACACCAAGTGTATGTGGAAACATCTTGCTAAGAGCATCATCATTTGGGTGAAAGGTTTCCTCAATATGCAGTTTCTTTTCCATTGCTGGATAATCATGACCATGCATGCACAGCATTAGGAATGGTAAAAAGTGAGGGAGGTAGATATAGACAAACAAGGTACTCATACGGTTCTGATGTATTTGTAAGTAGATGTAGCGGTTTTCATACACTGTGGGAAGATAGAGAAATACATGTGCAGATAAGGACTGGTAAATAGGATGAGATGCATGTAGAATAGGACACATGTCCCTTCAAATATAAACATGAATAATTACGAGGATGAAAACGTAAATCCTAATGTGATATCTATCTGCTAACTATAATTAATGCCAGGCCTCAGCTGATCTTTTCCTTTGTGCTATAGGTATGTCTAGAGGCCCTTTCTGCAGGTAAAGTTGGTGACGCTTTACAGATGAAGGTACTTGTACAAGCAATGTTTTCAGTTTGGTTAAGATTATAGTGCATGTCGTGTAATCTAAATTAGCTCGTAACTTCTACCAGGGTGTACCATATGTAATTTACTGGAAGGGCCCACTGACAGTTTTGTGGGCAAATCATTTTCGTCAAGCTCTTTTTGCAGGCTTGAGAAGGTATTGTTTGAATCGATATTAGTGGGTATATTTCTAAGAATGTACTTTCAACGGATGGAAAATGCAAATGATCTCTAACTACGAGAAAACTAACAGCCCTTTCAGTCAGGTTTGGAATGCATGCCAAGTGGCAGTGGCATCTTTCCGGTTTTATCGTGGCATTTGGAAATCGCAAAGCTCTGGTCTTGGTCCATCAAAGAATATAAACCCTGTTCTTCTAGGGGATGCACCGGAAGGAATTTTAGAAATTCCGAGGATGAATGAATCTGTTGAAGCAGATGGTTCTCCGAGTATATTATCGAAAGTACAAATATATGATGAAGAAATAAATTTTCCTCTGCTTGTTCTGGCAGAAACAGGTGTGCAGGTACATTTACAGTGTAAAATATTACTAGAAGTTCTTTGTGCTAAATAATCCAACTGTTATTAATAGTTGTGTAGTACATGAGCCATGCAAAAAGATTGGACAAATGCTTGTAATTTATATCATTCTGATGATGTCTTTTGTGGTACACGGTGTATTTCAGGACAATATTGGTTCTAGTGCTTTGGAAGATGGTTTAAATTCTCTACTCATGGTGGAAGTAAGTGTCTACAATGAGATTGAATTTGTGTTTTGTTTAATTCTGTTACACTTAAACCTAATTCGTGGTTGTTTTGCTACCTCATGCATGCATTAGGTAATAGGCATGCGACTTCTGCATCGTGTGAGGTAATTCAATTTGTGGTATATACCTGTGTTCATCTTAAATTTAATTGTATTGTACTGTTAAACATTGATACATGTACATTTCAAGTAATTTATTTAAATGTTCTGAATATTCTTGAATGCCCAACTCCACATGTGATTTATGATGCACAAACCTCAGATTTGGTAGACATTGTACACATTATGCTCATTTCATTGCAGGTAAGCCAAGGAGATGGTAAGCCAGGAGATGTTCACAGTAAAAAGGGTGGATGATGTGTGTTCAGGATTGTGTAAACATTCTTTGGTTGATGCTGTGGTTCAAAATTTTCACACAAATTGTCTAGTTATTTTCAAGTGTGTTAATCAAGATTTACTGAAAAAAATAAGAGAATGGAACAAGAAAATGCATCCATGCTTTACATTAGCACATTTAATGTTCTCCACAGATCATGAAGAGAAACTGAAGATCGATTTTAAGGGGATTACTATGGCTACCCTGATGACATTCAATATTGAGAAAATTACCTAGGATTTCTTGCCGTTAGTCAATGCCCAAGGTCATGTATACATAGCCATATCAAAGAGCATAAACTATGCTGTCTCACTGATACCCACACACTTACGAACTCAGACTAGGATTTAGAGGTTGGCTGAAGTCGTTGCTTCCCTATAATATCTTAGGAAGAATGGTTTCGTATCTGGTATTGGTAGCCTCAGGCCTCAACCTGGCCCTGCCCTATGCATCAATGATATGTTGTTAGAATCTACACATTTCATAGAAATTTCTAGATGTACTTTCTGTAACAGAAATTTCTCCTAGAACAATTGATTCTAATGTCATTCGAAATGTAGTTCATGATATTAACTTGAAACATGCTGTATTTATATTTTTCATTGTTGACATAATAATTCTTATTTGATTTTCTAAATATTAGTGCATCTTCACCACTTTCAAGTACAACACCCCCAGCTCGAGGTGTTGTAACCATGCGCTGTGATTTCTGTACATCAGCATCTGCTCGGATTTCTCTCCTTGTGTCTGGGAGTGCACAGATTTGCTTGGATGATCAGGTTAACTATATTCTAGTTTCAGTGTGCTGAATTCAGTACTTCAAGTTCATTTCCTAGCAGTTACCGTAGTAATAGTTTGCCAATAGTTTCCTTAATGATAGTTTGTCAATATTCTCAGAAATGCAAAGTAACTGTTAAATCTTCACATTCTTAACAGATGCTAGAGTATTCAATTAAAAAGGAATTGATGGAGAAAAGCAAATTTGTGTCATCCTTAACAAGAAATGGAAGAAATGCAGCTGGAGATGTTAGGAAATCTGCATCAATTGCTTGTGGTGAAAGTGTAACGGAAGTTAGGTTTAGAAGTTCCAGTTGGGCAGTACAGGTATGTTTTCTTCATTCTAGACACCTGCGCGCTTGATATTGTTCCAGTGATCTTATTTCTGTTCTTATAGGTCTTACGGCAGCTTGCTCCGGAACACTCGTTTCGAACACTTGTTGCATTGGGTATTGCTGGTATACAAGGTTTCCCAGTGGCATCTTTTCAAAGAGAGGACGTAGACAGGTTTCTAGCTTTATCATCCCGAAGGAATAATATTGGAAGGAAGGATGATAATAATTATGCTTCACAGATACCTTCGTGGTTGGCTTCTCCAGCTCCAAGCAGAAAAAGGCAAAGGATAGATAACTATGGGAGTTTCTACCATAAATCCTCTGGTGATGATGACTCTGAATCTTCTGATGTTGGAACTCGAATGTCTACATGTAATTATGTGGCTGCAATGAAACCAATACCTCATGTACATGCAAGCCCAGAAATGCCATTTCCAGGAGGTGTTGGTTGGAGCACAAAAACAACTTTATTGAATGGTCCTAGTGGAAGAATGTCTCGGCCAAATTTAAACATTGGAGCACTTCTTTCACTCAATTCAGTTGTGTCTGCTAGTAATAAAGATCAAAGTATTCAAGCCCCAGCTCCTGCTCAAATCCTTCCTTTGACCTGTGTTCCGTTGAAAAAACATGGCTGCAATCGCCGGCACATGCTTGAATGCACAGAAGTGAGTTTCATGGTGTTTTCGCAGAATTCAATGCTTGTATAGATAATAGACGTTTGTCTTAAGGATCATCGCAAGTGAAAGTTCTCATTTCCGGTTTTGGTATGTAACAGGAAGAATTCAAGAAAGATGTTATGGAGTTCCTTGTTTCACGTGGGCATGGCCGTCTTGTCATTTCAACAGACATAGAAACATTTCCTGAGGCGGTATTAAATGGGAAAAGGCTTGACTTATACAACTTGTATAAGGAGGTATGGTTGTGTTTGAAAAGTTTATTTTGTAAATTTAGATTCTTCCTCAAGGCCATTCTTCTGCTTTGAAAATCAGGTGGTCTCAAGAGGAGGGTTTCATGTAGGAAATGGCATCAATTGGAGGGGGCAAGTTTTTTCAAAAATGCACAACCATACGATCCTGAACAGAATGACTGTAATGTCCTATTTGTTCTCTGGAAATTTGTGCTGGTGTATTTTTAGAGATTCAAATTTATTACAATTATTTTAAAAAATGTATTAATAGGGTGTAAAAATTACAAGGAAATTTTCTATCAAATAGTCATCAGATAGATCAAATTAGAATCTGAATAGCCATATCTAGGAATTTTCTATCAAATAGTCATGTAGCTAGGCAGTTGTGGGAATAAGAAAGTCCAGGTTTTGAATCCAAATCAAGCACCCATGTGAACGTTCATACATGTAGATGTCCCAAAGGCTTCAGAACATACTCCACTTCCCTTGAATGGAACTCCACTTCCCTTTCAACACATGCACAATATCATTCCTTATGGTCTTGAAATATAAATTTACATCTAGATTTCCACAGTTTCCACAATGTGACTGCAGCCACAGATTCCCATCTTAAATGTTCCTTCTATTCCTCCATTTCCTGCAAGGGATTGTACTATACCCTATTATATACATAATGAGTACTAGTGTGACAACTATTTTTGCAAGGATGTCTTGTATTATACAACATGATGATACAAATCTCAAGATCAATACGAGAACATGAATGCTAATGTTAGCTATGTTGTATGGGCAACTAACATCAAGCAGCAGTCAAGAATGGACTGTATATGATAATTTGCAGAATTGAGAGGCATTAGGTTACATCAAAGAACCAACAACTACGAAATGGCTCTTCTAAAAGGGTAGCCAAGCATGATAGTATATGTTAGTATATGCAAAAAACAGGTCGTAAGCAGCAAAAAGGTGGGACATGTTGAGAATGTACTTAGCGCCTTATTTCGGTGCATAAATTAATTTTTAATCCTTACGAGTCAGCTCATGAACTAATAATTAATGGACCAAAAGTGACCAAAGTATGTTCACATGCACAAAGTGAGCTGGGCAAAATGAGCTAATGCCGTCCACAATAAAAAAACCTTCTACTTATATTCCAAGGTAAACATCTAAGTTACTGCCACTAAATGTATGCAATGCTCATGCTGAACTTTGCTGAATTTTAGTGAGAAGATCTGCAGGACTGCAGGACTTTCCTGTGTTTTTATCTGGGTTAGTGTAACCAGATTATCTTCTAAAACCTGTCTTAAAATTTGATATACCTCAACTTGTTTGGTGTGTGAATGAAACATGGCTTCTTAGCAGACTCACAGCACTCAGGCTATCAAATGCTAACCTAAAAGTAGCAATGATGTCATTAAGCACCTTTAGTAGTAGAAAGTCCTATGATTTTTGGAGCCTTAAACAGTTATAAAATATATTTGTATCCAATTTTCTTGCCATTTCTGCATCGCTATATCCTTGCCAACTTGATGCATTCTGAATTTGGGGGAACATTTTAATTGTGAACACATTCTGCCATTGTGCTCTTCCAGGATAAGACGTATAATGAGCTTACAACTCTCACTCTCACAGCATAAACAGTATCTTGATAGCTGGCAAGATGCATAAGGAACTCTGTTGGATTGGCAAAGGTTAAGTTTTACGTATGAAGGCAAAGTAACTCTAAGAGGCTAAGTACTTTCTTGATAATCTTTTCTTGTGATAGAAACAACAAACCAATTATCTCCAGCTTTAATTAATTCCTTTTTCGATGTACTTTTCTTGTGCTAGAAACAATAATCAGTTATTTCCATCTCTATTAATACTCAGACTCAAAGTATGCTCGGCCTTTACCAAATCCATCATAGGGAGGTTTGATATCAACTGATTCTCAAGAGCATTAAGAGCAATCTGCCTATCTGTACCACATGTCATCTATGTATAAAGTATAATGAGGCTATTATCATCACGTTTCTTTTTTATGTATACACAATGATAAGAAAGTATAAGAGTATCGAATGTCTTTCAGAGTTTTTGTGGTGCTTGCTTAGTCCCATATAAACTATGAGTTTGCATTTTCAGTTGCTCTTTGTTACCAAGTTGTAGTCATTACAAAGGTTGAGTCTTGACCTTCAAGCTGGAAGTCCTAAATGAGAAGATTAAAATTTGAACGAAGGACTTCATTTGTTTTTCATATATCCTAATCACTTGTATCAAAGCCCTAAATGAGAACAATAGCAAGAAATTTTGTGTGTACGGCTTTGTATTTTAACAGTAGATAGTGCTGTTTTTACAGTAGTTTATGGTAAGCAAAGAGTCCTTAAGCGTACACCGTCTGCCTGCAAATCATTTGTCCCATGGTAACCTTGCCTTAGCTACCTATTCGGAAATGGTAAAATGCTCCATGTATGCAATGAACCACTGGAGTTGGAGATCCAGGTTTGTGTTAACATATCATCTATTGATAATAATACTCAATAGCATCATTAGTGATTTGCGTACCATGAATTTGATCTGCATTGCATGGACATTGGCCATAATACAAAGTACATCTCCTTAGATATTTCTTCAATGACAACATTAGAGGTTATGTTGATTATTTTAATTCCGTCAATCTTCATATCTCTCTTCCTCTTTCTTTCTTGTTCCATTTCAATCAGGTTAACTTGGGGCCAAAATCAAGTTGTGATTCTTCAACTGATTTTGAATGTTTGTTAATGCAGCAAAGTGCTCAAAGACTGATTGAGCTCATCCAATTGCATATTTAACATTAGCAGGTTTTGGATTAAATCCACCTGATTGATATGTGTGGTTATCCCATAAAGTCACAGCTTTCTGTTCATCAACTTGCATTCAGTCTTTCCTAAGAGTGGAATCCTGACCAACAGATTTCTTTCTATTAGATCTCTGTGCCAACATCTAATGAAATTAGGGTTTTCCACAAGAAAAGTTTATCAAGAAAGTATTCTGCCCTTGCTGAGTTGGGTGCCTACATTAATTCTTGTTCTGGTGGACAGAAGCCATAGTATTTCCACCAATCCAATGATTTTGATGCTCTTTTAAAAAATGTCCCATATTGCTGTATAAACAATATCCTTTAGAAAAAATGTGTTCACGAGAGAGATCAGATTTTAATTTAAATGGTGTGTGTGGACCTTTGTAGGGTGTTGGAAACACATTGAAGAAGCACTATGAAACTTATCTATTGGAATATGAATTTGCACATGACGATGTAGACGGTGAATGCTGTCTGATATGCCACAGGTTACATTCAATTTGATTCTGACTAGCAAGTCATGTATTTTATTTATACAAAATAGATGTCTAATACACCAGACATATACAGTACTGCGGCTGGTGATTGGGTTAACTGTGGAGTTTGCGGAGAATGGGCACACTACAGCTGTGATAAACGGAATGCAGTAGGTGCATTCAAGGTATATTGCATTCTGTTTCTAGCTTGCTTAATGCTGCTTCTTATGTAGTAATTTAACATCTATTTTGGTAATAATAATCTGCTATTATCATAGTCTAGGTCACGTATATAAAATATATGCTTCAAGATTTTCTAGTGCAGCATCAAAACACAAGAATGTTCTGAGCAATCAAAGTGAAAGCATGTTCAGCTGTCAGGCACAAAAGTTCTGCTTATCATAGATAATATGGATAATAAATAAACATCTTGATACATTGCCAATTTTTGGATCAGTTGCTTAGAGGCTGATGGTTTGGTTGTGAGTGACATTCAATGGTTACCTTTCCTGGCTTGATAGGAATATGCAAAGACAGATGGACTCGAGTATATATGCCCAAGATGCTGTATTTCCAATGGCAGTCAGAGCTTATCTGAGAAGAAGCAATCAAAGAGTCCTACTAATGGGTTTTGTCGATTATCAGAAACACTGAAGAAGCCAGGTCAGCAAATATCTCCATGAAGAAAAGGGAAGTTTTGCTATGTCAACTTCAACTTCAAACCAGGAGTTTTTAAGGAAAAGAGCAGAGAGCACATTTTTGGCGCATATGCATTCATTTTCCCAGGTCTATTCCTGATTCTGTACAAGGTGATCATGTGATCCTATTTTCATCATCAAAGAGTCATGAATAACTTGTAACCCTTTGCATTCCAAGGGAAAGCAGGGTGTAGAAATGAATACTCCCCACTTGCAATGTTTTGTGTTGTAGGGTTTCAAGCTGGAGGTTGACGATAGCAATTGCATTGTTGAGATCTCACAGAATTGAAGTTGGGGATGACACATTCCACTTGTTTTCCAATGAAAAGATGAGATTTTGAAGAATCTGGTCCTTCAATGTTGGAAACATCCAGTAGTTTGCCCTATAAATTGGCTGCGTCTTGGACTTATTGTTGAGAGTGTGTAGCCCTCTCAATTGGTTACATCTTGGACTTGGTATCGAGAGCTGTGTAATCTAATTTTCCCAAGTCTTGTGACCAACCCGACTTGTCCTCAATTGCCAACACATTGCTCTAATGTCAACATGCTTGTGTGCTAATAGTTTCTTGGATTTTTGAAAGTGGATTTGGCTTTAACTTTTCACAAGTATTGGCTGATATCGCTGCAGGACCATTGAACGGTGGAATTTCAGTTACGGTTGAAATTCGTGTTTGTGTTGAAGTAAGTTTTCACTACTTTCGTTTGAAAGATTGATTTTGTGGCTTTTTATAATCAAAATATGAATGCATACTAAACTTGGAAGTTTAACACAAAAGAAAGGGATATATATCTCATTTGTTATCGCTTGATCTGAAACCTACGTCATGTTAAACCAAGACTTATAATCAAAAGCTACAAGTAAAAACCCAAGAAATTTCATTTGCCCAATGATGGTAATCTACCATGTGTTTCTGGCATCTACAAAAGGTCAGCTGTTATGGCTGTTGTCATCGTGTCACTCGCACACAAGCCTTGATATGACTGCTCGGATCGTGACAAATCAGAACATCAATCTCACACTCTGAAAGGAGAAAAGAAAAGTAAATCGATCCGCATGATGTGCTTCTTGGTCAGTATGATGGAAGCTTAATTATGATCATCCTTGGACGTCATATACGAAATGTGCGGGACCCAAATCTCAGGATCGCAGAATCTCAGAGTCTAAGCACCCTCTAAAGTTGTTAATACTTTCCATCTGATGCTGTTGAGCCAATGTATTCCTTGTGCTGGTGCAGGATATCATGGAAGCATTTTGATCTTTCCTTCGCGGAACACCAAAACAGTGATGAGCTGGAAAACTTTCACATTGACCTTAGCTCCCAAAGTGTATCACGAGGATCAATGTTGACAAATAACTACATGGAATTCGTGATCTCATCAGAAAACTATGTCGATTAGGTCAGCCACATTGAATGTACAAAGACGACATTCATAGGCAGCAGCTTTGCGACCACCATCCCAACGACAAGAAATTTTGCACTGTTCCAAAAAGGACAAGACAAAGCAAGATCAATGATACCCTTACGAAAAAAATCACATCAGACAGGCATCCAACATGAAATTGAAAGTGCACTTAAAAAGTCTTCCGGTATAAATGTCCTGATGTGCTAGATAAAGTGCAACCTAAATAATGCAGCCTACTCTGAATAAAAGGGTGGGTCCAAATGAGCTGGAAAATTTTCTGGCTCTGTTTACAGGTGAATACAAGCGGGCCAATATTCGCCCGTGCAAAATCCACCAAAAGGTAGTTTAGCTTATGATCTTCCAAAGTAAAAGCATGAGCAAAAATGCTCAACGATGAAGTAGCTCTACCAAAACCAGAGCATGCTTTACAGGCTTCATAAGGCCAGTCATGGACTTGATACTACATTGGTTTTCAAAGATTCTACATCGGTTTTTGAAAGCACGAGTGCCAGACAACAAAGATTTCCTGAGGTGAGCCTATTCATTCTAAAACCCCATTTCCCCACACACGCATTGATGAGTCAATCGACTATACATAGTTTACTGATTTTCTGGCAGACAGATTTTGGTGCTTCCATACTTCCTTAATCCAGAAGCTGTATCCAAAGATCTTGTATGTCATATTGAGTATGGTTCAGCCATAAGCGAAACTCAATATTGTGTAAGGTTAGGGAGAAGCTAGCTAAATAAAGATATTGCCTAAAGAAAGACCCGCATCCCAAAACAGTACCCTAATTTAGTTCTCAAATCAAGCGCTGAACATGTACACAAATTACTGGAAGAGGAAAATTTTGGGAGAAGGCTATGTATATGGTGTGAGAACATCAACAAAAACATGGAACCCATTGTGGCATCTGGGATTAGATCACTAACCTAGTAGATAAGTTATTAATGGTGCGAACCGCACAGTACCTAGAACTCTAACCAGTGATGTTTGTGATGCCTTGATAAGCCCTAAGCTGTATCTCGGCCTGCTTTGATAGAATTGATCAATTTCTTTTGTCCTTGTAACATCATCTGCCTCTGCATGCTCCATAGCTTGCCTAGCCAAACTGTCACATATCTTAAGGTGATAATACTACGGAACATTGTCCGCATACCTGCCAAACTCTCACGGAGACCTCTTGCTACTGAAGCTGTGGGTGCTGCCAACCTCTTTGGAGCTGATACTACATGATCCTGTAAAAGAGCTAACCACAGTTGAACAAAAAAAAAACATAGTCGGAAATCTTGGAAACCCAATAATGTTCTGCTTGTCATTTTAAGCAACTTCCAATCAAATTCGAAGTCTTAAAAGAAAAAAAACGAAAAGGTAAAGTCTTTGTCACAGCATGGAAACTCCAGTGTAGAAACAGAGCACAGCTGAAGACAAACCTGTTGTGGCTATGCCACTCACACGACGCAATCCATCTTGTGCAGCACGCACTACCCGAGCTGAATTTTTTACACCTGACGAAATCTCCTGCCTGAAAAGGTGAAGTTTAAAAAACGAGAGCAGAAAACCATTTAGAGGGAGAGTTGAGGAATGCCGATATCATTCAGAGGTTCTCTTGAATGGTCTATAATATGTGCAAGTGTTGCATGGTGTATAGATATTCATTTTACTAAATGTTACTAAGTGCAAGTCAAATCATTTTATTATCTTTACCCGATTTCACTAAGTTCCATTGTTAGGTCACTGATCTCCATCCCTGAAAGCCTTATAGCCGCCATTGTGCCTGGCAATTCTTCCCTTGTTGTGTCCATAAGCTTCTCTAATGATTCGGCTGCCTTCTTGAGAGCCTAGAAGAGGTATGAAACCTCGGTTATGTTCAAAACATTGCATGCATAGCCTGGAGTTTGTAAACACCGCATATGGACATGATTTGCCGCGCCTATGACATGTGAAAAAACCATATCCATGCATCTATAAAATCTTTTAGTGAACCGTCCACATGATTTTCTTCTTTGAGGCTAAAAACTAACTCAAACATATTAATTGACAATGTATGTAAGAAACCACAGAAGAAACTTACCAGCATTGTAGGAATGGCCGACAAAAACAGTGCACTGAGAGATGCTCCAGTCTGTGCAAAATGATGTCATATCAAATACTTCGTATTTACTAAGCAAGCATGTGACATGACAAAATGCATACATGATTTCAAAGTTCAGAAGAAAAAATACACACGAGTAGTCATATTCTCAGCATGTTCGTATTCAGATATAATGTGCATCTTGAGTGCAAAATACATCTATTATGGGCATGAACAATAGGGCTATTCCACTTAAGGTTCTAGTGTTGCCTAGTGTGCATGGTCAGGGGACTGCAGAAGTATTTGAGTACTTGACAGTACCTTCAAAATACAAGGAAATAGTCCTAGAAAGCCAATGTAAATCCACAATAATACATAAGGTCTTATATGCAATAAACAAGCATGTATTAGTCTTTTCTATATTAATGACCCCTTGTCCTGCATCATATCCAACTGACGTGGCATGTTATCTTTGTAGTATGCTACTCTTGTTCTTCGTAATAAGCACCCCACTATCCTTATATGCATACCATGCCCTTTCTTCCATCAAGCACGTGTGACCTGTTTTCTTTGCAGTATGCTGTCTTCTTTGCAATAATGTCCTACATTGTCAATACACATGCTACTTTTGTTTCTTATCTTCAAACAAGCATTAATGGCATGCTTTCCTTTGTGGTGTGCTACCACATTGTAATAATGACCGAGGCCATTAGTATAAACATTCCATTTTCGTTTCTTTCTTGCATCAAGCACTCTCCAAAGTTTTCTTTATGGTGTATGACTGTCAATTTTGTAATGATAAGTTAACTATAGCCATATGGGTGGTATTTTCCTTCCTTTCTTACCTCAAGCAAGCACTTTCTTCGAATGATAGATCCATAAATCATCCCCAATGTGATAGTCAACTTGAGCAAGCTGGTGAAATTATGGAGGATGTGTTCCAAGCGAAAACACCCTCTAGATGGGAACAAAACATTCCTACCTTAGAGATCAAAATAAACACTAATCTTGGCTCGGAAAGTCGAAGTGGGAAGTGGCCGAATGAAAAAAGCATTTGATTTCAGTAAATCCGCTTCAAAAGAGAGATTCGAATCGTATCTCCTCCCTTAATGCCAAAGAGTTTTCTTACAATAGCTCCACACATACATCCATTGGATATGGTCCTTTAATATTCAATGCATGGTTTTAGGGACATGCCTAGGTCAATGTTATCATGAACATTAGCAACACCAAGTTTCTTGCACAACAAACCAATGCCACAGAAGAGTGTTAATGCAGTTCAAGATCTGACACAATTTCATGGTGACCATCGCAAACATCCAGATATACTTATAGTTGGTCGATAGGTTTTCTTGCGTGTACCTCATGATTGAAAGGCTTTCTCTATGGGCAAGTGTGTTGGGTTATTCCCATGATATGATGGGGCCTTTCAAGATCCTAAGTCTGGGGCATTAGCTAATCACAATACCTACCCACTTGAGAATTATAGTTGACATAGGATTATCAATTCAAAATCAAATGGATAGACATACACTTAATAATACCACTTAGAAAAGACAACACAGGTTTCAGACATATGTTCCTCCATTTATACTGCAAGAGTGCAATTTTTGAAGCAAGGGAACATGTTATGTACACATAATTTAGGTGTAAGATGAAGGATGAGATCACCATAAGTAATATAAGGGTTAACTTGATTGTATAAACAGAAAGATAGAGGTCAAGCACCAGCAAGGATTGTGGCAACCTATAATTAGAGTGCCTTCATGAAAAAACACCATCAATCAAGGAGCCTTGAAATATATGTAAAGATGCCCTCATAACAGTCGCTACTTCATTACAATAAAGCCATGAGACACCATTGGTATGGCAAGGCTTTCACATAACATCATTCACATCTCCAAGGTATAAGCCCTACCAATAATTGGCAGGAAGCGAACTCTATGGTAGGTCAACTAGGTCTTTTGTCTATAGCTCAAGGTTGGTTGGATAGTGATGGGTTCTTCCATTCTCTATCGTTCCTTACTTTCTTATTTGTGGTTTTGTTTAGTAATCTACTGTTAGCGCACACTAATGTTGCATCCATCAGATCCAACTTATTTGTGGGTGTTCCTTGGGGTTTTTGACAACCTCAATCCAAAGAGCATTTGCTTGAATTTCTTTCCGGCCATGTTTAGCTTCACCTTTGGTTATCTTTCTCTATCTCTGCAATTCCTCCATGTCGTCTTTAAGAGTACGCCCCCATACTCCATGCTACTTATTAAACTAGGAATCCAAAAGATTTACATGAGACTTTACAAACATCTAAACAATGATTTTCAAATGTCCTCCCCCAAATCAAATGGTAAATTAGATAATTTCCACAAAGAAACCACAAAAAGAAACTTTCTTAAAGTTTTCAAGATAGATAATAACATCTACCATGGGGTGGGAGAACATGACTCAATGTTTTCCAGTCACATTGAAACCTTCAGCAATAAGTAGCAAAAAACCTAGCATAGGATCTAACTTCACATGCTCAATGCAATCGGAAACTAGAAACTAGCAGGTTTAACCCAAATTTGAAGAGCAAACGAGGTCATAAGACTTCCTTTTTCCTCAAGCTATCGTAAAGGGGAATGTATTTCTATGGAATGCCTCTCATATGAAGAGATTTAAGCAAGATCGCTTGGAGAAGACTCCACTGAAATTGATGAGGATAGGGAAGATGCATATCTACTTGACTGCTAAACAGACCCATGCAAGAACAAGAAAAATGAAAATTTTAGTGCAAGGTGCTTAACCTTGTTCCACTTCAACTTTTAGAGTTTTGTAGCAATGTTTCAATTTTGGGCTCACCTGGGTAATTGAGCTCCTATGCATTGAGAACCTGGATCATGCCAATGATCGAGCTCTTTTGCGATTTTTAGTTTTGTATTTTTACTACTAGCGGCAGCCATTCTGGCATTTCATTCTTATCGACAGCCAAAGACGGAAGATGTAATCCACTTCAGCCTTGTAAAGACACTCAATATCTTTTTCTTCCGCTCGTTCGTTCGTTCTTTCTTTCTTTCCTTCTTTCTTGATTCGTTTCTTCCGAGCACACTCCAGAGCAATACACGAGTTCAAGGCAAAGCTTACTTACCACGCAAGCCACGGCGGAGAGCAAAAGCAAATGGGAATCTGGAAGGTTCCACGGCTTGACGGGGATGGGAGGGTCCGGCGGAGCGGCGGTGCTCGCCAGGAGATCCTGTGAAAGGGAAACGCTCCGATGGTGGTGAAGGCTAGGTTTGGAGGGCGAATCGCCATGGCTGTTGGCAGAAGTTACGACGACAACGGAGGAGCTCCTCCGCCTTTCGAAGGCGACCTCAGGAGCTGCTCTGCAACGGGGAGCAGGAGGCGGTAGAGACGAAGACGGGGAGGGGATGAAGCGAGAGGCTGTAGCAGCGGAGCTCGCCATGGCAACAGATCTCTCCATCTCTCGATCTCGCTCTCGATCTCTCGAGAACACTGCCTACAATTTTCAGACAACTCATTTTGACTTGCTTCAAACAACTAAAAATTTGTGATGCATTTTTTTGAAAGATAGATGCATTTGTCGCAATTTTTAGCTCTGTTCTTGTGATTTTCATGCCCTGACATGGATGGAATGATGTTTGATCTGGAATCAGCAAATAATTTTCGGCTTGCTTCAACAGAATAAAATTTGTGATGATATCTTCTCGAAAGATACATTTGGTCGTAGTTTTTAGCTCTTTTTTTTTGTTATGATTTTCATGCCCGATGGAATGATATTTCTTCTGGAATAAACAAATAATTTCGACTTGCTTCAACAAATAAAATCGTGATGATATCTTTTGGAAAGATACATTTGTCGTAATTTTTAGCTTTATTGTTATGATTTTTCATGCCTAATGGAATGATATTTCTTCTGAATCAGCAAATAATTTTCGATTTGCTTCAACAAAATAAAATTGTGATGATATCTTTTCGAAAGATACATTTGTCATAATTTTTAGTTTTTCTGAATGATACATTTGTCGTAATTTTTAGCTTCATTGTTATGATTTTCATGCCTAATGGAATGATATTTCTTCTAGAATAAAAAAATAATTTCGATTTGCTTCAACAAATAAAATCGTGATGATATCTTTTCTAAAGATACATTTGTGGTAATTTTTAGTTTTTTTGGAAGGTATATTTATTGTATTTTTTTTTTAAGATACATTTGTCGTAATTTTTAGCTTTATTGTATGATTTTATGCCTAATGGAATGATATTTGTTCTAGAATAAACAACTATTATCAATAAATTTCTCACAGCTTCGATTCTTGTACTCCTCGGTATATATATATATATATATATTTACACATATGGAAAAACTACCAAGACATCCCTATTAATTATAATTTTAACGCCTACCAAACATAATAAATTGACACTAGTTTTATTGTTAATCGATTGATTCCTAATTGGTTTTCGCTAATCGATTCTATCTTTCTCTCACTAATCTGCTTCCATCTCTCTCTTCTCATGTTCATTGATTCATAATCTTCCTGTTCCTACTTCCTACTGGTGTTTACCAATCAATTCACTCACTGTATTCGATTAACAGAATTTAGTAAGTTTAGAATCTGATTAATTTTGCATTAATTAATTAATTGGACATTAATTTTTAGTGAGAGATAAAAATTAAAAAGTGTTAAAATATAGGTAAAAATATTATTAGACATTTTTCGGTATTTTTTTTCCTCTATATATTATTCATAGTCACTATTCGTAGTCAAATTTTTGCACCTTCCATTCTTGTTCTGCTTTAGCTTAGAGCCATTGACACGATTCAATGGATTAATGATACAAAATACTAGTACTAACTTGTAAAATTTTGAATCTCATCCTGAAAACACATGTCACAAGCTAAGCTCATACATGACGATTGACTCGAATATGCAGGAATTGACAGAGAAAGAAAACAAGACAAGATAAAGAAGACTACAAGATATCAACTATCTAGAGACTTGGAGTACAAGAGCACCGAGGATTGGCGTTTAAATGAAATGGTTTAATACTGCCAAGTCATCCACTTTTATAGCTGGTTCTGGATGATATAAATACGTCACTTGGCATGCATGCATGCCACTTAGCGATCAAGCATTAGCCAGAATCGACAATTATTTTAATATGTTCTATTTTGGACTATACAATGCATGTATTATTGTAGAGAAATATTAACAAATTCTAAAGAAAATCAAATAGTGTAATGCTGTTAGAAGGTGTTAAGTTCAAACCTTGATAATGACATTTTGGTAATGTGCTTGTGACATCAATTAAGTTGATTTCGTTACTAGTCAGTCGAAGTTCTCTTCCAGTCAAAAGAGCTTACATTCCACTCAAACCTTCTCCCCTTGCTCTTCTTAGCCAATTGGAACGTCTCTCATAATTCTTCAAAGAGCTTTTATAATTCTCTTAGTTAGCAATTTTCTGGAAGAATTATTCTCGTTAGCAATTTGATTTTCTGGAAGAGTTACTCTCGTTAGCAATTTTTGAATGGCTAGCCTCAGACCATTTCTCATGTACTTGTTACGGTTCATTCTTCGAATCGATTACCTTAAATCGTTTCTTATGAGTGTGTCAGGTCGAACTGAAAGTGAGACGCTACATGCTACACGAGAAACTCAGCAAAGAAATATATGTATGTATGTTACGTGGATCCATGGGACAGCGAGGAGGCTTAGCTACAGCTAGCGGACTAATATCGCTATCGCTAGCCGATGTGTCGTCACAAAGCAGCCGTATGTTGGCAGGAGGAGGAGGAGCAACAGTGATGCCGATTGCATTATTTGCGCTGATGATCGCGATGAAATTAAAGCCGAAGAGAGCGAGAGAGAGAGATGACGCGTCTCTGCAGAAGCGTAAAGGAGAGACTTTTTTTTTGTCTTCTGCTTCTTCTGCGTCTACGTCTGCGTCTGCTTCTGCTTCTGCTTCTGCTTTTTTTTTTTACCATTACGCGGGTTCATGCACGGCTCCACCCCAGAGTCTCTCATACAACGGGGGGGACGGGGGCGGAGAGCTGCTGGAGGCGCGTATGTACCTCGATGGCGCATTCAATGCCCCTCTCCCTCGCAATGCATGCATATATGTAGACACACAAGACACAGAGATAAGCGCAGACAATGTTGGTTCGAGCTATTGGACAAGTTACATATATATGAGCTGTGTGTGTTTCGACATACAGCTCCTGTTGCTGTTGCTGCTGCTTTGCCGCGAGTAGAGGAAGGAGACTGTAGTGCTGTTGCTGCGGTTCCCATTTATGTCGATCCAGCTATACCGTTGTCGCCTTCTCTCCTTTCTTTCTTTCTTCCTTTCTTTCCTTGTGGCCATAAAGGCTCTTCAATTCTCAGGCACGGGCCCCGCCCGAGCACACGCACCACCACTGGCTCAGGCTCAGGGGCAGATAGATAGATAGATAGATAGATAGATAGATATAGATAGGCGGATAGGAGCGATTAGGCTTTATGATCGATTGATTTGGGTTTGGGTTAGGGTGAGGATTAGGGTGAGGGTGAGGATTAGGGTTAGGGTTAGGGTTAGGGTTAGGGTTAAGGTTAGGGTTAGGGTTAGGGTTAGGGTTAGGATTAGGGTTAGGGTTAGGAAGAAAAGTGGAAATCCGTTTTTTCTTTTTACACAACGCCAGAACAGAAATTATCCATCCGGAAATAAATAAGGCTTTTTTTCTTTTCTTTTGCCCTTTTTTTTGCCGCCCCTTTTATTTTCCTCCTTTTTCCTATTTTTGTTTTGTTTTTTTGCTTTTTTCTATCTATTCTTTTTCTTCATTTTTTTTTGCACCGGAAGGAAAAAAGGGGGGGAGAAAAAAAGGAAGGAGAAAAAGAGGGAAAGCGAAAAAGGGCGAAAAGAATCGTTTTTTTGTTTTTATAAGAAGACAGAATACAGACGCACCTAAATAAAAAGCAATAAAACCAATATATATATAATTATATATAATAAACGGTTTTTTGGGGGATGGAAGACGAGAATAATTGATAAATGATAAAATTTTGGGGGGGGCCAAAAATAGAAAACAAATTCGGGGGATGGCGGGGGGGTCCAGGAGGCGGGGACGGGGGGCGACCGGCAGCGGCCGGTTTCGCGGCCGTTTCTGGCGCCGGGAAAAGGGCGGGAGAAACGGCGCGCGAAGCGGGCGGCGGCCGTTTCCGGCGCAGGGAAACGGGCGGGAGAAACGGCGCGCGAAGCAGAGGGGGGGGGGGGTTTCGCGGCAGGCGGATCCGATTCCCGGCGGCGGCGGCCGGCCCGTTTCGCGGCCGTTTCTGGCGCCGGGAGGAGCGGAAGCGCGGGAGAAACGGCGCGGGAGACGCGGAAGCGCGGGAGAAACGGATCCGACACCGGGGCGTTTCAGGCGCAGTTGACGACGTTCTCCACCGTCGTCTCGGCGGCGGCGGCGGCGGCGGCGTCGGGCGGCTTGCGGCGCTGGTCGGGCGGCAGCGCGTAGTCGGCGGGGCGCTCGCCGGAGCCGGGCTCGGTGCCGGTGAAGCTGTCGATGGCGGGGATGTGGACGGGGAACTTGTGGATGAAGGAGGACCAGCAGTTGGAGACGGCGTGCGCGGGCTGGGTGCGGAGCGCGCGCCAGACGGCGCTGTTGCACTTGAAGCCGGAGCCGAAGCCGATCTGCCAGATGCGGTCGCCGCGGCGGATGCGGCCCTTGGCCTCGAGGTAGGCGAGCTCGTAGTAGATGGTGCTGGAGGAGGTGTTGCCGAAGCGGTAGAGGGTCATGCGGTTGGGCTCCATCTGGAGGGGGGAGAGGGAGAGGGCGGACTCGACGCGGTCGAGGACGGCGCGGCCGCCGGCGTGGATGCAGAAGTGGTCGAAGGCGCGGCGGAAGTCGGGGGAGTAGGGGGGCGTCTTGGGCTTGTGGTGGGTGTCGGCGGCGGCGTTGCTGCTGCTGTCGGAGGCGGAGAAAGAGAAGGAGGAGAGGAGGGCGAGGAAGAAGCGGTGGCGGAGCAGGGAGGAGGCGAGGAAGCGGAGCTGCTCCGAGTAGGGGAGCACGAGCGGGCCGAGGGAGGTGATGTTGGTGCGCAGCGCGGCGGCGGCCACGGACATGAGCTCCTTGGAGAGCACGACGCCGAGCAGGCCGTTGGGGTCCTCCTGCTGCTGCACGCACAGGTAGGCCTTGTCGTCGGCGGCCTTGGTGGTGCGCACGGTGTGCAGCAGCTCGTACTTGGCGGCGGCGGCGTCGGGCGCGCGGTTGCTGAGCAGCATGGCGGCGCCGCCCATGCGGAAGAGGCAGTTGGAGACGAGGAGGTGCTTGTCGTTGCCGCGGTACCAGTTGAGGGTGATGTTCTCGGTGCTGAAGACGAGGGCGAGGCCGGGCTTGGAGAGGAGGAGGCGGCGGGCGAGGTCCCAGGCGATGACGCCGGCGGAGCAGCCCATGCCGGCGAGGTTGTAGGCGGCGACGTCGGGGCGGAGGCCGTAGCGGCGCACCAGCGCCGCCGCCAGCGACGGCGCCGGGCAGAAGGCGCTGCAGTTGAGCACCAGCACGCCGATGTCGCGCGCCTCCACGCCCGTCCTCGCCAGCAGCTCGTCCACCGCCCCGTAGCCCACCGCCTCCGCCTCCCGCCTCGCCTCCTCCAGGCTCGGGTTGGGCGGCAGCCTCGTCACCGCCTCCGGGAAGTAGGTCTCGTGCCCCAGCCCCGATCGCTCCAGGATCTTGCGCTGGAACTCGATGCTCTCCGCCGTGAACAGCCCGATCTTCCCCGAGTTCTCCATGAAGTACTGCTTCGACACCTTGCGCCCGTCGTCGGGCTTGTAGCACACGAAGTCCAGCATGTACACGCGCCGCCGCTGCCGCCGCCGCCACGCCGCCGCC
>JBBBWG010012225.1:0-13280 GCA_037176905.1 Azolla pinnata
AATGAATAAATGAATAAATGAATAAATGAATAAATGAATAAATGAATAACAAACAAACAAACAAACAAACAAACAAACAAACAAATAAATAAATAACCAAAGAAGCGGAAAAAAAGAAGAAGAAGAAAATCGAAGCCTGTGTTCGTCTTCGTCTCAGTGTTTTGCTGCGTTCTGAGCTTCCATGGTTTCTTCGATCCGCTCTGCGAAGAAGAAGGAGACGGAGAAGGAGAAGGCGCAGCAGGAGGTGGAGATCCAGGGACATGGCTTCCCCTCCCCCTTCGCTTCCTTCTCGGCGCTCCTCGTCCTCTGCGCCTTCTTCGGCTCCTCGCTCCTCCTCGTCCGCCGCTCCATGTACTTCGCGCACGTCGATCCCTTGCCGCCCCATGCACCTCTCCATCGATTCTCCGAAGGCCGAGCCATGCAGCACATCGTGCATTTAGCTCACGAGATCGGCATACGACAGGTTCTCTCCCTTCCTTTCTCCCTCTCTCTCTCTATCCGTGCGTCTTCTTCAATTCTGAAATTTCAGTTTCAGCTTTTCCCGTGCATATCCGTCTTTTGCACCAACTGTCGATTTCCTATTCTCCGTCTCCTTCAATCCCTATTCTCGTTTGTCGTAAAAATTCATCTTTTCCTTCACGCACACCCTCGAAAAGAAGCAGAAAATATTTCGTTTCTCCTTTCACGTTTTGCTCCTCTTTCTTTTTTCTGTTCATTGATCTTCTTCTTGGTCTTTCTTTTCTGCCTCGCCTGCTCTCTCTCTCTCTCTCTCTCCAAGCATAGCGATCTGCCTATGTAACTCATCAATTCGTGGCTGTTACAGGTCCTCACCAAGCTTCAAATGATCAGTTGAAAGCACTTTCTGTTTTTTTTACCTTCTTTCTTTCGGCTTTTTGTTTACGCTCTTTCTTTCCTTTTCTCTTTCTTTCTTTCAATGAGAAGGAATAGCAATGGGGAGCAGATCGTCAGTTGAAATATCGGGACGACAAAGGTTTATCATGATATGTTGGCGTAACTTTCAGGGATTTGAACTACTCAATTTATGAATCTTTGGCAAACCATAATGAAATTGGTCAATGTTTATCATAATATATTGGCATGCACAATGATCTAGAGGAATTGGCTGCTTGACTTGTTCCCAAATTCTCATCTCCATATGTTGATATGTACAATATTCTGAAGAAAGAAAGACAAATGTTCTGTGAGAGGAAATCAATTGACCTTACCTCAGGCTTTGTATGAACATCCTGGGGCAACCTTCCCTCCCTCACCCACATTCTTATGTTCAAGTGAGTCCACTTTTCCTCGTCACAAAATGTGAAAAATGCCATTGACAGGTTACGATTTGGAAAGGCCCAAGATCATGATGGGCTGGTAGTTGAGCATTTGACCTACACATGTAACACCTTGCCCTTGCTCCTTGTGCACATCTTTAATAGAGCCATGTGCCAAGGCTTCCCATGCAATGGGACATAACATGGAAATATAATGATATTGGAGAGCAGGGGACCCACCCACAATGATTGGATTATCATGATCAGCCATTACTTTGCTAAACTATACAATGATTACAATGATTGGATTATCATGATCAGCCATTACTTTGGATTACAATGATTCGATTATCATGAATCAGAATTGAATGTTTTGGCAGGCATCAACTGGACAAAGTAGGCTTCTTGAAAGGGTTTACAACTGTAGATCACAAATGGACGCTATGAGCCTGTATTGAGGGAAGAAACCATAAAAGGAGAATCTGTTGTCACTTCCTTCGATTTTTGGAGAGCCTTTGACATGTACTAGGTGCTTGGACCCTGCAGCCTGTAGAAGCCTTGGAGTCCCAATAGATATGCACTGGGTAATCCATGCAATAAATGCAGTGCTAGGAATTGTTTGCACCCCTAGGCTGTCGAAGATAGCGGTTAGCATGATTGGGATAAAACAAAGATGCCCAATTTCACCCATTTGCTTTGATCTTTACAGAACGATTGGGAACCTAAAGAGCTCGCTAAGCAGGGACAGCCATACTGATACTAAATTGTGCTAATGATATTGTGTCGATCGCTGACTCCTGAGAGAGTGACTTCAAAATCACTTGATTGCTGTAACTCATTTTGTGGTAAAGATTTGTTGATCAACATCGATAAAGCAAAAGTGAGTTTTGTTTAATATCACTCAAGCATGGGAAACGAAATTAGAACTGGAATTCTCCTTGAGATATCAGGGTGATATATGCTGATCATACGCCTACCTAGCAGTGACATTAATCTCATCGTAGAGGAAATTATAAGGTAGATTCAAAGAAAATTTCTTCAATCTTTACTGCCATGCACTTCTATATCTGGGTATCCCCACCTTGTAAATCCCTGTAGAATCTATCAGAAGACCACGTAGGGCAATGTACTTTGTGTTATTAACTCAGAAATTTATGCTGTAGGAGATTTCCTCCGAGGATGTTGCAAACTATCTGTTTGCCATGATATTATTTTTCTTCTCTGAAGCTATCTTCACAGACGTACATTTCATTTGGCCCTAGAGATGTGCATTAACTTGACAAAATATGTTTTTCTTTTTCCAGGCGACTAAAAGTATTTATGACATAAATTTGAAACATCATTTGTCAGGAAGGAAGTGTTGGTTTGGTGGAAGCTTCAAATTACCTCCAATCAGAGTTACAAGCATACAAGAAACTGTCGAGCAAAAATATGAGGTTTGAGTTTGACTAGCTCAACTTTTAGTATTATCATACATCATAGAAATGTTGAATGTTTTGGTGAATAGATAAGCATGATTACTGCCTATGATAAAAAGGCAGTGTTTCTTTTAGTACGATGTTTGTGCAAATTATACTTTCTTTATGTAGAATTGAGGCAATAATATCTGTATAAACGGGTGCAATTAAGTTTTTAGAAATATTTAATCTCCGCTGAACTGACAAATATTGATATATTTTTCCTTTCCAGGGTGGAAGTGGACACGTCTTCTGTCAATGGCTCATTTCATATGACTTTCTTACAGCACAATATTGCACTAGCATATCGAAATCATACTAATATTGCTATTAGGTACTAGTATAACTTACAAGTCATTTTCAATGTTTGGGTTTTAGATAGAAGCACTGTCTACCTAAGGCTGTGGCTCTGCACATCAAACGTAAATAAATATGATTCAGACAGCCAAACATAATTTCTCATCAACCTGAGCATTTTTGCCTATATTTTGTGAAAGTTTAGGTTATTTAACATATATGTTGTTTTCATGAGATCAATCAAATGCAGAATGTTAAGTTTGCATCAAAACATTATTTTCTCAACTTGCTTACATCATAGTATTTTGCTTCCTCTTCCATCTTGCTTGCCTTTGGAGCATATCAACTAATTATATGAGAGCAGAATCTCAGCAGCTAATGCAGATGATGATGCACCAGCTGTCCTTGTCAATGGACATTTTGATAGCGCAATTGGTTCTCCAGGTGCTGGTGACTGTGCATCTTGTGTAGGTAAGTGATACCATTGATATTTAGCCATACTTTATGTTAGTGGATGCTAGTTTTAATTCCCAATCTCAAGCACCAGCTTATTTTCTTGTCTAGCTACCATGCTTGAAGCTGTTCGTCTGATTATCGACTCTGATTGGGTGCCACCTAAGCCTATCATATTTCTCTTCAATGGAGCAGAAGAAATATTTATGGTGGTAAGGCTGATTCATATGCAACCTCAACTGATTGGTTTTACAAATGTATGTCCAAACTATAATCTTCTCTACAATGGGCAATCTACAAAATACAAAAATGGCCAAAAGGTGTGGACAAGTGGAAAATATAAATGAATTCATTATAATAACTCTGGAGTATCATTATAATCTTTCTAACTACATGGGAAGCCTTCACATATAGCTCTATTAAAGATGGCTGGTAGGCAGGGGCAGTCTGTCACATACATAGATAAAACTAGTCCATCATGACCTTGACCTTTCCATATTGTAACCTACCAAAGGCGTTTTTCATATTTTGTGGGCTGAAAAACGTCATGGAGTGTCTTTGCATGTTCATACAAACCCTAAGGCAGAGTCAACTGTGTGCTATGGTGCTTCTCACGAATGATTTTTCATGATTGTTTTCTTTCTTGTCTATGTAATAATCCATAAAGATGTGCATCAAATTCAGCCAAGTATGATAGGCCTTCCCTCTCAGCCACCTTTCTAAGTGCCTGAGGAGAGAAGTGTATAAAGGCGAGGGGTCCTTATCATCTTGTCATCTTATCATCAAGAATGTGTTGTAGTCCTATGGCGATCTTTTGACGATAACTAGTGAGGATAATCCCTTGAAAAAAACTGTCAATTATGACTTTTGTCTTCTTCCTCACAAAGCATTGGAAGGCTGCTTTACCTTGTTCATGTGATGAATCCCTAGGGTCAGATATTGTGCAAGCATCTTCTTGTATAATGACAGTCCTCATTGTACCAAATGCTTTGTGTAGCTCTACCACACGTGGGTGCATTGGGGTCCGTTATATATGGAAATATTCGTGTTATTGAAGCTGTCTTTGTTTGAAGTACTCGATTTTTATACTTACAGAAGTGTAGATTATGCTGTTTTAGGAAATGTCCTATAACTACTTTATACTACAGGCAGCCCATGGATTTATGACTACCCACAAGTGGAAGTCAACAGTAGGAGCTGTAATCAATCTAGAAGCTTCAGGCACTGGTGGTCCTGGTAAGGTGCTGAGAATCTGTTGTGTAATAACTGTGTTAAATTGCCAAATTCTCTGTTGTGTAATAACTGTATTAAATTGCCAACTAGAAGCTGTGCTAGACACCCAGAATAAATATTGCTAGGTCATAGAAAATGAGAAAATTTATTCCGTAAAAGTGGCACTAGGTTTAGTGGATTGTAAGGTCCATGTTGCTCTAAGTGATCACCTAGGTATCAGTGGATAATTACAATCGCAGTTTGGCAACTGCCCACTTGTAATATTATATGATTGCAAATACATTGTTAATGATGCTTGTAGGAGGTTTAAGGCTGTTTTCTTCTTGAGAGCATAGTTTGATGGCAGGATCTATGGAGAATACCTTCTCTCTAGAGAATCAAAGGCTTCAATAAGCCCTCACCAAAGTTAGAATCAGGGCACTGAAACCCTCTGTGAAATCTGCTGGAATTTTAATTTGTTTAATTTCTTGCAAGAAGTTTTCTAGTATTTCCAACACCATTGTTTAATAATAGGCTCTGTTTTCTGGCATAATAAGGTACACTCTTTAAATGGCTTTGTTAAATATCTAAGTTTTTAATGCCTAGATTTTCTTCTGTTTGTTTCGCCCTAGATTTGGTTTGCCAGTCAGGCCCAGGATCATGGCCTGCTGAAGTATATGCAGAGGCAGCCATTTACCCAATGGCAAACACAGCGGCACAGGTAGTTCAGTTATCCTAGGGGCACTTTAAATGAATCATATGATAATGAACACTATCATTTCTCCTCCAATCAATAAATTGGGTAAGCATAAGTTTTCTGCATCTCTGCAGGATATATTTCCTCATATTCCTGGAGATACTGACTATCGTATGTTTTCTGAAGACTATGGGGACATCCCAGGGCTGGATATTATCCTTTTGTTGGAAGGTTACGTGTATCATACACCATATGATGTACCAGAAAGAATGGTGTATGCTTCTAGAAGCTGGTTTATCATTACTCTCCCTTGGTAGATGCTCACAAAGTCTTAAACCTCAATTCTATTCATGTGTGCAGTCCAGGAAGTATGCAAGTGAGAGGTGAAAATCTTATGAGTTTGCTCAAAAGCTTCACCCATTCACAGGATTTGCGAAATTCAAGTGATCGAATGCAGCTTAAAAGTCAAATGAGTAAAAATACGGATAAAAAAGCTGTATTTTTTGATTTCCTTGGGTGGTTTATGGTAATAAATACATTAAACCTTTGATTTTTGCAGAGCTACATAGTTCAAACACTAAACCTTGTTTTTCAAAAAATTAAATTTTTATCTGTGTAGGTATATTACTCATTCAACACGGCTGTAGCATTGCACACATTACCTCTAGGTTTTGTGCTGATTGTTGCTAGTCTTACTGACTATGAAACATCTGGAAGTCAACAATTTTCAGGACGTATTGCATCTATACTGAAAGGTACAGCTTTGATGTTGTAATGTCTTGTTGTCCATCACAATACTTTCAAAGGAATGTACATGATTCTTGTATTGTGTGATGATATGTCTACAATCCAGGATAGGACTGGTACATAGTCATTGACTTCTAAAACATGCATGCTAGAAGGCGACTGAATGGTTAATCGATGTATTGAATCAAGCTTTCCTGGATTCTCATATCAAACTGCATACTCGTTATTACTTTGTTTTGAGTAGACATTGAACTTACCCACTTTCAGTATGACATTCTCTTTTCAGTGCCATTTCTCCTTTTATTAATCTACTTCTTATAATTACGAGACTTTTAGTGTGTATAGAAGAACTCTGTTTTTTCGTGAATCCATCCATTCTCCAGTTGAAATGATTGTGTTTTGAATTTTTTTTCCAGGTGCAGTATTGCATATATTAGAATCAGTGTTAGGAGTTATTTTCCCAGTTGCTTTTGCAATTGTACGACTATTACCAGCTTCAACAGCAATGACTTGGTAAGTTGTCTTTTCTTTGCTAAAGCTGAAATTGAACCATATCTAGTTCATGTTTTTAGTGCTGTGCATATTGACAACTTTTCATCAAGTTCATTTTTAATAGCAAGCTTACTATTGGAGATTGCTAAGAACACTATGCTTGTTTAAATTTTCTGAATTTGGATGTAGGTTTGCGCATCCGTGGTTGGCTTGTCTTATTTATGCTCCAATCTCTTTTGGGGGTATATTGCTACCTAGGGCTTGCTCAATTGAACTTATGTACCATGGATTTAATAACAAGGTATAACAGATATTTTAAGACAGATTTCTCCAGTTTCACATCTAGCTGAATTTGAACTCACTTGCGTATAGATGGGTTAAATACATATTCTTTTAGCCTGCATGGTCATGAACATGTTTAAGCATCATCATTCGGTTTCTCACTCTGAAGTGCAACTCTCTTGACTTGGATCAGCTATAGACTCTTTTTTCTAGTCTGATCACAGTATGTGAAAAAAATTGTTACAGTAAAGCTAATTGCAACATGTATGTCCTATGACATGGGGTATTCATGTATTCTAAAGAGCATGAATAGAAAGAATGGTTGTAAACAATAATTCGTGATGGACATTGTTCTGATAACCTCTTTTTTCATGATGCAGAAATCTGTGGAATGGGGTCTATGGTGGGGAGCAGTTTTAGTCCACTCACTCTTAGCATCAGTAAGTAATATCTCATGGGGCATACACTTAATTAGTTTGTGATTCAAGGGTCTCAACAGGTTCAGCTGAGTAAACCGCGATTCCTCGTTTCTTTCACTGTTCTCTGTAACTTTATTTTTTATATCACCACTTTACGTGAAGTAGTCAAGAACTAGTATAAGCAGTTTTCAACCAAGATGAAAAAAGAAAGGTCTGCCTGTCTGCAACATAGTTGTAACTTGTGACCAACGGGGCACAAATATGCCTGAAATATCACCACTTTTCAGGTTAAAGATGCTCAATTATATTTTGCAGTTATAGTGCAATAATCAGAACGCCTGGTTCTGGTATCCTATAACTGATAAATACAAGTAGTAACCGCATAAATAGACCAATCATGCAGTATTACCCAAATCAAAGGTTTTCAATTCACAATATTGCAATTCTAAACCATGTAGACCGTGTCAACTTTAGGCAATTATCTGCATGAAGTGTTACAGTTCAGCAGATTAAAACGATATGAATGGTGGCTCATGCTCAAATATATATTGTGAAGTCTCTGGTGGCCTATGAGACCTTTGAATACCAGAATTACTCTGCATTCAATTATAAGCTTTTATTTGTGATGCTCCCTTTGAAAAAAACAAGAGAATTTAAGCCTTCGAATAATCTATCCCACTGCTAAGAAAACTATGTTTTGTACAGGTTGGTACCCATAGTATTGGCAATGGCTGCATCCCATTTTGTTGGGTTGTTTCGCTCCTTGCAGCTCATTATATGTTCCACATTTTTCAAAATACTTTCGGGAAACGATCAATCCTGTATGCTTTTTATTCTCATGCTTATTATCTTTCATATAAAGTATCTTCAATTATATTTTCCACGCAGTCATATTGTAATGCATTGATTTCTAATACATCTATTGTGAAGTCATTTATAAGTTCCAAAAACTAGAAAGGATGGTTTGGTTGGCAAATCTGAGTCCTGTGCTAAAAATGCTTAGAGTCAATCATTCGAGTGAATTTCAGATCACATTTGTTCTGAAATCGTGTATATTCTTGTAGTTGGAGCGTATAGTTTGAATAAGAGTAAGGTCCCCATGTGCTGCATCGTCATCACTACTGTAGTGGTAGTGAAGCTGCCTAGATTTCACTATTAATAGCTGCATGATTTTTAATTTCCGAATATGATTTTTAACTCTTGTTGGCCAGCTTCGTCATGTCCCCATCTATATCCAACATGTAGAACGTCTTGGCTGAAGTGGATATCACATGTGAAATTTCTGAACTACATCTGATGAGGTGGTCTATTGGCCCGGAGTGAGTTCTAAAGAGAGGACAACTTTCCCATGAGATTAGGTTCTGATGTTGTCTTCAGGCCTTCGACTGCAAGTTTCTTTTGATGGTGTGCTCATCCCTGTTCTCATGTTTGACTAATACTATTTTCTAACCGGGAATAAAGTAGGAATATTAAGATTTGTTTGAAAGATGGTGAGAGAGTAAATGGAGAGAGATGCAGAAATATCTCAACTTTTTGCAGTACAATTTGTTGCAAGGAAGAACGATTGGTATATTTCTTGCACGATGAGTTGGTCACATAAAACACAATTGTGGGCATCTATATCTGGTGCTATAAGGTCTCCATTTCAATGGTTACTACCTCATACTGGTTCTCAGAGTCGAAGAGCCAATGTGCAAATGTTGTTTGAGTTCTTGAGGATTTGAAGTTTATGGCATACTTGTCTTTGCTGGCCACATGGGTATTTAAGAAATTTGGGTGAAAGTACAGCCGATGAGGGCATATACTCACATATGTGGCCAGTATTTTCCTAGTAGTCTGAAATGTTCACATAGTTTTCAGGGAAAATTTATCCCATTAGTATTTGTATTTTCATTGTATTTATAGGGAAATTCCACCAAAACAAAAAGGAAAACGTAAACCACTGCATACATCTCTGTAATTGGATGTGAATAAGATTGATTGTGGATAGAAGCCCGAATGAAATACAAACATTAAGGAGTGTGAGTGGTCATTTATACTGTGGTCATCTAAATAGGAGATGGGTGATTGCCTCCTTAGTTCTAAGTGACAAGAGCATGAACTACTGCTTCTGTACTTGTGAGCAATCAGTAGATCCTTATTGGAACAGAAGAAGAGTTTGTATCTAGCATCGGATAAAACAATGCGGGTTAGCCACTCTCCTAGGCATTGACTTGAAGGTGGCTGGATACCATTTTTAGGTGACACGGCAGTGAAGAAAAGTTAATGGACTCTATCCAGCTGTGAGATTCAACCCATTGTAAGGCTAGCGTAATAGGATGGTGTGGGAGTTGTCTTTAAATTAAGGGAAATTCTTCCTAATGCATCTCAACCTCAATCATCAACACAGTTGTTGCCAGTGAGAATGCTCTAGAGGATAGTGTGTGACTGTATATTATCTCAATTGAGATGGTCATGGTTTTATCGATGACCGACGTACCCTTCATACGGGAAAATTTGGTGTCATTGAAGCATGTTGTAGCAGTGGAATACACGAATGCCTCAATCATCAGTAGTTGATTTGGAGTAGAATTCTGAAACTGAATTGAATTGGATTGAAGTACCGACGAGAGTTGCCTGTAAACATGACTCCTATTGCAATGATTTCATCATACACTTTTTGTTGGTTTCTGTTGGCCTTCCTTCATTGGACAAAATTGGACAATGTTCTGGACATACCACAACAGAATGACATGTTAGCGTAATGGTGATGTGTCTGAACATTAGATTGGGTTTTAAATTGAAATTATCTACATCTATTCAGGCATGATGATTGGTTAAGGTATAGTTGCAGAGTGAGGTAGGAGCTGACCAAAGTTGGTGAATTCACATAGGATGTTCTTGATGGAACTTGAGCAACCTATTATCTCACAGTATGGCTTGCAATAGCATCACTCAATCCAGATATTTTCGATAGATTGTGGAGTGGATTCTGGACGTCATTTTGAAGTCCTCAATGGGAATTGACTTTGGAGAGACTACTCGTCCCATTTGAGGAGTAGATACAAACTGCTTGAAATGGGATGTTGTTGATTGTGAAGGAGAATTTTCATATCTATACTATTTGCTGAATTAATATGTAAACAATTCACATTTTTTCTGAATGAATAACATTTTCTCATACAGGACATTTTCTCTGTATATTTTTACATTGGCTGTTCCGATCTTGTTGACTCTGTACTCTGAAGTCATCATCTGGTTAGTACTTCAAGAAAAAATGGGAATGAGTGGCTCTGTGCCTCAGCCTTATGGTATGTCTCTTTTGTAGTCGTACTTTAAAATGTTTGATTCTCACTTGGGATGCAATATGTTTAACATGTCTGAAACGTTTGTGGTGTGCTTAAATCATGGATATATTTTGTTTGTATGAATTAGTAATGCCATGATATCATTATATCTATGCTAGGAGAATTCATCTCAGTTTTAGTGCTTTTTATGCATAATTTAAAAGTAAGTTCACTAAAATAAGTACATATAAATCACAAATCAAAATGCCTATGCTTGATAATTTTTATGAGCTGCTAATCACAGGAAGGTTAAGATTAACCACACACTGTATGCCATTGTCAATATTTAGAAATTACGATTCTTGGTTAGTAGTAGTTATTAATTTTGAAGTGAATTTGCCCTCTTTGGAGAGACAATGTGGATGGAGAGGAGGGAGGGCAAGTGAGAGATTTTGTATGTGCAGGGTTTTTTGTTCCAGATGTGATCATGGCAGCCATCACTGGTCTTGCAGTGGCTCAATCTGTTGGCCCTTTGGTTCCTATTATTGGACGATGGCTTTCCTCGTGGCACATTATTAAGTTCCTTCTTTGTTTAAGTGTTATCTCATCAATGGCATCATCACAACTGTTCCCTTACAGTTCAACAGCACCAAAGAGGGTGTTACTACAGCATACAATAGAAACGAAGGGTATGTTGCGACATTTTCCTTTGATGCATTAAAATGCAAAAACTTGAAAGCTTGAAATTAATATTCTAAAACAAATGCAATTTTTTAGCATACAAGCAATATTTGTAGCTGCAAGCAGTCTGGAAGCTGTAATCTCAAATAAGAAAAATGCAAACAAATAATATCTGTAGCTGTAAGCAATTTAGAGTGTGGTAAAATTAATGCTGAAACTTTTAAAGGATTTCTGTTAGGATATTTGATGCAAAGTAAATGGTCTTTAACTGTTAGGATAGCACATTGGTTGAGTATCTGTCTGATGGGAACTATATGGTGGGAGATGAATACGTCTAGGAGTTGTATTGTATTTTTTTGAGGAATTGTGAGACGTTATCTCAGCTAATTTATGGGAACTAAAGATATGGAATCCTAGTGTAGTCCAATAAAATATCTTTTTTGCCGAGTACCTTATAAAGACTATATGAGAGCTTCAATGTGGTACCACTGACTTTGGTTGAGCTGGTGCATAGAAAAAATCGGATCAATATAGAAAAAATCGGATCAAATCGGATCAAGGAATATTCTGTTCTACAATCAATCTACTGGTTTTATAGAGTAACTATTCACTAGTGTAGGGTTCAGTATCCAATGATTGAATATAAATGTCAGTATATTATTATGACCATTTACAGGAAATGAAGTTTTACAGTCTCACTATGACCTTGCTGTTCTCGATGCAAATTCTCTTCCCTTTGTGTTCAAGCATGTACCAGCCATTTCCAACCATATAATGGGCTTATCCAGCTTTGATACAAATACTGCATCAAGGTCTCCAGGTGACACTTGGATGGTAATATTTAAAATAAAAGAAACTCCATTTCTAGTTGAAATCTATCTGGCTTGAATTGTAATTTGTCAGTATGATGATATTATAGCTATTTTTGGTTTAACAGTTAGAAGATGTGCATAAGTATTTAAATAAAGCATAGCTTAGGTCCATCTCGTTCAGGTGTACATATGTACCTCCTCACTGCCATCTGATTGCTGAGAGAGTGAATAAATCAGTTGTAGTAATAAGCAAATTGTCGTATAAGTCTCAGGTTTCCACTCTTGAGAATTTTCACTTCCAAAAGGCAAAAGAGAGATTGTGACAATTTCATGGAGGATTTAAATCAGAAAATCTAGTCTTCTTGATCTACATTTCTTTTACAGTTTACTCTAGATTAAATTTCTGTGGCTGAGGAGAAAAAGCTGAATTATCTTCTTTTCTATGAACAGGGTTTGTATCCAATATCCTGTTTGTTTACTGAATCGTTCAGATTTCCAGCAAAAAGCACAGATATTCTTGAAAACCATCCCCATCTTCCACACATCATTGTTCGACATGTAGAGCCAGATAAAGTTCTTGGTATTCAAAGAACTTATGTCGAACTTGATCTAGGGTCAGTAAACTAAAATTTCTTTCACAAATTGTGGGCACTAAAGGTCCTAATTTCCAATCTTTTGTGACAGATCCCTAAATGAGGTCTGGGCAGCTGTGCTAAATATAACAGGGCCTCTTCTGAACTGGTCATTCTCTAATCAAGAATTGCCTGGTAAGCATAAACAGATATTTTCAAAAATCATCTTTATATAAAGTAAACTGGTGCAAAGCTAGTTAGTTATTCAATGAGCTCTAATATGTTTCGATCGTGTTTCATACAGCCCCAGAGATTGTAAATGGAGGTCCTCTGTCGTACATATGCAGATTAACTGGAAGTAGTGCACATGAAAACTGGAAATTCTGGTTGGAGGTCAGTATACTAATTTTAGGAGGACAGGGAATGCATTTGACACAAATGGCCTGAAGTTTAATGAGCATACGGTACCATTTAGGCAGTTTTGTGTCAAATTTCAAAAATAGCTGACAATTCTCAATTAAAAAATCTCCGTATCAGCACAAGAAATTCAGTAAAACATGGCACTTCCCTTTATAATTCACTAACAAAACTTTTATGATGGAAAGTGACTCTTGGATTG
>JBBBWG010012236.1:0-19891 GCA_037176905.1 Azolla pinnata
CACACACACACTTGACATTACAATTACAAAACGATTAGACTCTATACTATCATGGACTACCGTACAATCTCTAGACAACAGTAGTACGATCGTAAAATATGATCGTAAATTCCAACACTTACTCACAACATAGAAGACAAGACAGTGTGCGCAAAGCTCTTTGTATTGCTATTAATTCCCTTAGTTCCCTACTATTTTTTGACTCGTTACAAGTAAGCCCCATGGCTTTATATACAAGCTTGGTACCCTTTCAGATCTCCAAGACGTCTTATTACAAAATGTCGGTTCGGATCTCCCTTCGTAGATTTTCCGATTTTTCCGACTGGTCTTATTCCCGTAATTTCCGTAATATTACGAATTTACGACTTACGTCGTACTTTCGTAATATTCCGGCCAACATCTTCTCAATGATACGTTCCCTCAATCCATTCTATCTAGCTAGCTGCACTTGCTAGTCCACATCATCTAGGATATGGTGAGATGTGGCCCAATCTCTAGTAGATGGATGTTTTTCTTAGAGCATTCCATGAAAACGTTGAAGGATTTTGTGACACAGAATGCACGGCTGGAAGGTAGCATGAGTGAAGGGTGGGTGGTTCATCCAAGAGGGCCTAGTGTTTATCTCACAGTATTTACAGGAGACCGATTTGTCATGGCCCCACCCCTTCTCCATTAGATATTCGCTATCAATGATGGATGTGAGAGTACAAGATGAACCCATTGTCGTTCCTCAAGGGATGGGCCGTTGTCTCAGTTTAGAGCAAGAGCTTTAGGGTGACCAAGTACCATGCAGCCTATCTATCCATCGAGCTAGAGTGTGCTCACATCCATCGTGGACATGGTCGACATGCGCCACTTCCAAGCCACATTGTCGAGTTTCTGCAGACCATCACGATAAAATGGGTGCATGGGGAGCTAGAAAAGTTGGATCAGTCCGAGCATTGTGCATCGATAATGCAAGATGAGTGGGAATCCATGGGGTTGCAATCTTACGGTACCTAAACCCTAACCTTAAACCCTAATTTACAACTAATACTTATAATTACAAATTTTTTAAAACAATACGTTTTATTAATGATGTAGTGGACCTATTCCAATGCAATTAGGTGGGATGGCACACATTATCGCATTGAAGCCATGGATTGGAACCCATATATATCAGATTCTTGAGTGATCGACATATATGAGGGGGAGGATGGACAAGAGAAGGAATGTTCTAGAATTACCAAAAACATCAATAAGCTAGACTTTTGAAAATTCGACATGTTTGTCTTCGATGTCAAATGGTTCAAAGATGTTATTGGCAAGGTCCCACAATGTTCTATCAATGTACAGGCCAGTGGCTTTATGACGATTGACTCCACGCGAATTTGTAGTGCCAAGAAGGGGACCTTCATCCCACCATCTCATTGTGAACAAGTAGGTTGCTTTTAAATAGTATAATTATATTCTAAGTATACAATATTTTTTGAACAGTTTCCAACCTCTATATTGTTACCTAATGTAAGCCATTTTCCAACCTGTACTTCATAATGAGAAGTGGTAGTAAGTGATACCGATGACACCACATAGCCACTCTTCCACTCCTTGTTGCCAGAAGTGGGGCCGGTAGATCATGGTGCTGATGTAGATGTGCCAACTAACACAAATATGCCTGATCAACGAGATGGCACAATACTAACATCAATAGCAAATACAACAACAAATCGGTTAGGTGTTGTGTGATTACTCGATGACGTCGACAATGTTGAAGTTGCGATATTTATTTATGCTGACAATAATCGCACTGATCAAGATCTGTAGAAAAATCAATAAACAACAATGCATCCATAGATTTATGCATTGAGTGAGGGTCTAGACACATGGTTGATATCGATTAAGATGTTAATCTCTCAATCAATATTGATCCATTCCTTGTAATTGATTCTTATATCAAACAAAACTCATGATAACAATATTCTAATGCTAAATATTGATGTTGACTATATGTTTGTATACATATAATAAGATTTACAAATTTTGTATATATATCTACAATATAGTCGTGTGTCTACTACGCGTCAAAGTTATGGTAAACCATGTGTAATAACTACCAGGACAACGCGATATATTACGGTGGGTTGACATATTAAGGATTGAACCAATGACCTCGTCCAAAACATATGAAAACCTTATGCAATGTAACATGTCATGTATATCATAATAGCCATGTTCTAAATAGTATTGTACAATGTGCATGAAATTTAGGTGAATGTTTGCCACGTGGCGTGTGGCTACGTGGCATGCCATGCAAATGAATACTAGCCATGTGACACATACATGCAGGTCACTAGAAGACCTATAAACGGAGCCCCTCCAATCTTGATGAACCATCCTGGTTCAACACCTTCCTTGCGCACCCCTTTGCATTCTCTATACTCCAGTTGATTATTAAAACAAATTCCAATCATTATTTGCATATTGTTCGCTCTCTTCATTAGCTTCCTTTTTTACTCTACTAGCTTCTCTTATTACTCTACTCGCTTGACCCATATAGTATTCTTATGCTATTCCCTTGTCCTTGATAATTTGAACCATGATTCCTCTTCTGCATTTCGTGTTACCCGAACCTTCGATAATCATGGCCGTCATCAGCCAAGAACAATACCTCATCCTAGAAGCCAAATTTTCAACGTTCGAGCAGGAGAATCAACAATTACTAGAGGATTTGTAGAAGGACACCAATGAGAAGCAACAGTTACACTAAGTGTTTTCACAATGGCTTCAACAACTGGAGGCAACTTTGATACCTCTACAACAAACAAGGACAGAAGGACACGAAGGATTTGAAGACCCAAATAGTATTCTCCCAACCAAGTTTGATAATACTCGATCACAATTTAGGGGTTTCTTAAATCAGGTAAGATTAATAATACAAATGCATCTAGCATGCTATCCAACTGATGCATCACGAGTAGGTTTAGTAGGAAGTCTATTATCTCGAACAACATTATCTTGGTTTGCGCCACTATTGGAGAAGACATCTCCATTATTAAATAATTTTGAAGAGTTCATCAAGGATTTTCAAGCTTGTTTCGGAGATACTGATAGTGTAAGGATAGCGATCAACAAACTTCGAACACTACGTCGAGGGGATCGACCAACATCAGTATATGCTGCCAATTTTCGTCTCCTTACATTTGAGATTCCATGGGATGATCAAGCACTAATGGAACAATTTCGCTTTGGACTCCGGAATCATGTGAAAGATATCCTTCTTATATACCCTGAGGATCCCAAGTCACTTACTGAAGCCATTAGCTAGGCGATATGATGTGAACCGATTGTTTGAACGACGTTTAGAACAGCAACAACTACTAGCTAGGTCAAGGTTGGCACCCACTTATGCATCAATAACAGACAAGCAACTCCAACGACAACTTATACTTGAATTCCGACAGATATACCTACGCCAATGGAGATTGACAGAACACGTAGAAGAGGACCACTATCAGATGAAGAAAAGCAACGACGATGAGCGAATTGACTTTGTTTATATTGTGGTGGTCCTGGGCATAGATCAATAAATTGTCCACATAGGCCAAGGCGCTAGGTAACTTAGATCACTATTCTTGATAAACCTTAGTCATGTTCTGTAGAGACATGTAACAATGATTTAAGTAGTCCAATACTGGCAAATAAATTCGTGTTATTAAGTCAACTTGAAGAAGAGATAAACAAGTATGTTCGACCAAAATTGGAGCCATTTGGCTAGACCATTAAAGAGCAACTAGTCCCTAGTAATGGTTCCATTTTGTCCAAACAAGTCAGTGATGTGTTTTCCGCTCTACTTCAACTAAGTACATCTAGTGGTCAGGACATGCATTGTCTACTCTCTTGGATACTGGTGCCAACTCGTGCTTTATGGATCGAGATTTTGTTATGACACATAAAATAGTTTTAAACAATGTTTCTTGTCCAACCCTAGTAAGTCTGATTGATAACTGACCAATCGCCTTTGGAAACATAGTTGAAGAATCTAAATCAGTTCAAGTAGTATTAGGGAACTTAACATGTATGATATCCTTCAATATCATAAGCAGTCCTTGACATCCTATTGTCCTTGGATTACCTTGGTTTAAGTTACGTAATCCCAATATTGATTGGCAAACATGAGAAATTGGTGGTAGAAACCTAATTAATGTAGAGGCCCACATCCTAGAACTTAAACCTGAGTCTCACAAGATTTCAACAATCTCTCTGAAGGAGTTATCTAGAGAAGGGCAAGAGGAAGAAATGTTTCTATTTGCAGTGATGATCAACCCGAGTAGTAACTCTTAGAGTACATCACCAAAGAAACTCCCGAAAAAGTAGGAGGAATTTAGTGATGTTTTTTATAAAACAAAGGCTACTAAACTTCCAAAGATCGACTTTATGATTGCCTCATTGACTACAACGAGGATAAGAGCCACCATGGAAGTTCTTAGAGTTTACATTGAAGAACATCTAGCTAATGGATTTATTCGACATTTTAGATCCATTGTTGGTGCACCAATTTTCTTTTGGAAGAAAAAAGATGGTTCACTGTGACTTATTGTGGACTATAAGGGATCTTAATAAGGTCACCATCTGTAATAGATATGCATTTCCTTTGATTCTAAGTCTTTTAGAACGTCTTAGTGGTGCGATGTTTTTACAAAGATTTATTTATGTTGTCATAGTGTACACGGTACACCCCTTCAAAATAGTAAAAACACAAGGATAAATATCATATCGATAATTTAGTATTTTACGTGGATAAAAAGGACTTGAACCTTGTACCTCCACGTGATTAATTTCAGAGTTTTCCACTACACTAATGTCTCATGAGTAAAACTAAATGCATCTATCATAGGTCCATTTAACCTGCATTCCATACAACAAAAGCATGCATGCACTACTACTGTCCATGAGCACATGCACGACACATGTGCATGCACGCATGCACAACTAGCATGCATGCATGACATGTGTGCATGCACAACTAGCATGCATGCATGCATAGCTTCTCTCACCTATATAAGCAGGGCTAGTTGAAGCCCTAATGATCAGCTTGGTATCAATATCTCATCATCTCAGAAATTCAGGAATTCATCAACTCATCAATTTTAGAAGATCGTCATCAACGATCATCAGGAGCTTGTCGGAAACATTCTAAAGAATTAAACTATCAACCCTTCACAATCCATCTTGATCTCTCTCTATCATTCTCTACTTCTCCTCGTCCAGGACCCCAGTGGTCATCACCCAACTCACGCGAAGATCCGGTGTCGTACGACACGATAACGTGGAGCCTATAATCTTATTCGCATTCGGTGAGGAAATGAGTGGAAAACGACATTTCGTATTTATTACGGTTATTTTGAATATACAGTCATGTTTGGTCTTACTAATGTTCTAGCAGTTTTTCAACACAATTGCAAATGATATTTTCCGTGACTTCTTAGATATCATTGTTATCATTTATCCTGATGATGTTTTGATATATTCTCAAACACAAGCAGAGCATGATACTCATGTTCGCCAAGTACTACAAAGATTACGAGACTATGGTCTCTATGCCAAGCTAGAAAAGTAATATAGTTTTGATTGCAAGAAGGTAGAGTTCTTAGGTTATGTGGTGTTCGTTGATTTTCCATGGATCCAACAAAAGTTCAGACAATACTAGATTGGCAGACAGCAAGATCGATGCGGGATATCTAGTGTTTTCTAGGGTTCGCCAACTTTTATAAGAAGTTTATCAAAAGATATTTAGAGGTAGTTCTCCCACTCATATATCTTACTCACAAAATTTGCTCTTTTACTTGGACATTTGAAGTTGAAGAAGTATTTCTTACTCTAAAGGAAGCATTTACTTCAGCCCCTGTGTTGGCACATGTTAATCCAACCCAACCATTTATTACTGAAGTTGATGTGTTTGATTTTGCACTTGGAAGCATTCTATCACAGTCAGGAGAGGATGGAGAACTTCATCCAATCGCTTTCCATTCACGTAAATTTAATGTTACAGAGATCAATTATGATGTTCATGACAAGGAGCTTTTCAATTTGGCTATTGTGGATTCCTTTGAGCAATGGCGACAATTTCTTGAGGGATCTCCCCATCAAGTTACTGTATATAATGACAATAAGAATCTCACCTATTTCCAAACAGCTCGAGTGCTCTATAGGTGAAGGCTTGATGGGCTCAATTCCTCACCCGCTTTGATTTCAAAATTGTATATCGATGAGAGACATTACAAGGCAAAGCAGATGCTTTATCTCAGCGTTCGTATCTCACACCCCGTCCTGGCGAACCAACTTTTGATAATCAGAAACAAGCTCTTTTAGGTCCTTCACAATTAAAAGTGGCTGAAGTTTCTGTTCTACTAATGGATTAATCAAGCATACTTGATGTAATACGATGTGGTATTTCGTCTGATACATTTACTTAACAAATCTTAGATCATCTTGATCTTGAGAGCATCTGACCCTTCAAGTAGAAGAAAGGATGACGGATACAGAATTCCGCAAAAACGATCTCGATATTCGAGCCACACGTTGCTTTCTACCGTGTCGCTTCAAGCGAAGTTTTATCATGATATACCAACATAACGTGCTTCATGTTCCACAAGACAACATCCCACTCATATATCTTACAAAATTTGCTCTTTTACTTGGACATTTGAAGCTGAAGAAATATTTCTTACTCTAAAGGAAGCATTTACTTCAGCCCCTGTGTTGGCACATGTTAATCCAACCCAACCATTTATTACTGAAGTTGATGCGTTTGATTTTGCCCTTGGAAGCATTCTATCACAGTCAGGAGAGAATTGAGAACTTCATCCAATTTCTTTCCATTCACGGAAATTTAATGCCACAGAGATAAATTATTATGTTCATGACAAGGAACTTTTAGCTAATGTGGATTCCTTTGAGCAATGACGACAATTTCTTGAGGGATCTTCCCATCAAGCTACTGTATGTAATGATCATAAGAATCTCATCCATTTTCAAATAGGTCGAGTGCTCAGTAAGCGACAAGCTCGATGAGCTCAATTCCTCACCCACTTTGATTTCAAAATTGTATATCGACGAGAGACATCACAAAGCAAAGCAGATGCTTTATCACGACATTAATATCTCATACCCCGTCGAAGCGAACTAGGTTTCGATAATCAGAAACAAGCTCTTCTAGGTCCTCTACAATCAATTGATCGGTGAGACGTCGAGGATGTCCATTGAATCTAGTATTATTTGTCATTGTTACACACCCAATTTTAATTAAAATGCATGAGTTGGTGATATGTTATCATGGTAATATACTACATGTCTTGAAATTATCAAGTATTTATGTAGGTATTTATATACGAATATGCAGTTAAAATGTGAAAAAGTATATATAATGTGCACAAAACAAAAATCAAACCCTACACCTCCACATTACTAAATTATTGCCTATCATTTCATAACTTACACAATAAATACTACAAAATATAATAATATAGGACGACTCAAGCATTTAGAATTAGAAAAGGCACCCATGCACAAATAGAATGCATCAATAAAAGAGATAAATATAGAAATAAGCTATATCAAGGAAAAGGAAGGTCAAATGCCCAAATAGTGTGCATGATAAATTGCGTGAAAGCATTAGTTTATTGATGGTTTTGATCACTATCAGTTTTTGTACTTGATTTTGGGCAACGCATTACAAATGCATAGTCTTTGGTATCACCCGCAATACCATATTCCACATGAAACGAAACTCATAGTCTTGTTACAAGAGATTCTTGTTTTCTATTACATTAAGTTCTGGGCTATTCCCTCAGCTTTAGTAGTATCATCGAAGATATGTATTATTGTAGATTCCTAAGCTTGCGCAATCTCGGTGGGTTCTTCTACGGCATCACCCACTTGAGAAAATCTAGCTCACTCCAATGTTGTAATGGGGATGAATTCCAATTTTTCTAGCTCACTCCTAAATTGTAATGGGGATGAATTCCGATTTTTCTAGCTCACTCCTCCATATTCATGGGGTGCCAATTGAGAATGGGCGAATTTCCGAGTCGATGTCTTCCTGCGTTGGCTCAGTGCTCGACTCTGCCATCCTCGAAAATTCGAAGATTGTAGACACGCAAGTGTCGCAAAACTGAAATCGGTGGTGTTGTTCATGCCAACCAAGTACTGGATGAATGTGAGATCACCCCCATGGAAGAAGACTGTAGCTTGGTTCGGCTGCTTGCAGCGTGCTCACGGAGGAAAGACCTGCACTCAGGGCTCACGTTACACTCGGAGATCTTGCTGCAGCGGCCAGGGTTGTTTCAAACCAATCCTTTCGTAGCCTCTGCCTTGATCAGCATGTATGCCACATGTGGTGATCTCCTCAGCGCCCAGGCACTCCACGATGAGCTCTGCTTCCCAAGCACAGCCTCTTGGAATGCCTTGCTGTCCGCTTACATCAAACGCGATCACGCTGGTCGAGCCATTACCTGCCTCCAGAAATTGCAGCACCAGGGTCTTTCCTTCGATGAGACCACTGCAGTCTGCGCTTTGAAGGCTTGTGGCAGTGTTAGGAATGTAGAGCGCGGGAAGCATGTTCACGTCAATATCATTTGTAGGGGACTGGGTGAAGAGAGAAGCGCAATGGTTGGCACCTGCCTGGTGGACATGTATGCCAGGTGTGGCCGCCTTTTAAGTGCGCAGCAGATACACGATGAGATCCGGAGCCGAGATGTTGTATCTTGGTCAGCATTGATCCAAGGGTATGCTCAACAGGGGCGAGGTCATCGTGCATTTGATTGCTTCGATAAGATGTTGGCAGAACGCCACTGCCCCAATTCGGTCACATTCATCTCTGCCCTCAAGGCGTGCAGCATCACAGGAGCCATCAACACGGGAAGGAGATATCATGGAGAAGTTGTAAGAAGAGGCCTGCTGGAACAAAATGCTCTTCTCGGCACTTCGCTGGTTGATATGTACGTGAAATGTGGTTTTCTCGCTGAAGCATGGAAGGTGCATGAACGGATCTGCACCCGAGATGTGGTATCTTGGTCAGCACTGATCACGGGGTACGCCCAGCAAGGACAAGGGATGAATGCCTTAGACTGTTTTGAGATGATGCAAAACGAGGGTGTTCATCCAAATGCAGTTACCCTCGCTTGCATTCTGAAGGCTTGTGGTAGCATAGGCGCCATTGACAGTGGCAAACGTTTACACGAAGCCGTTGCAAGAATGGGTCTGCTCGAGAAAGATGTCGTTCTTTGCACCGCCTTGGTAGATATGTATGCTAAATGTGGTATTCTCACCAAAGCGCAGCAAGTGCACAATGAGCTCTCCATGCGGAATGAAGCTTCATGGAATGCGTTAATTACAGGGTATGCCCAACAAGGGCAAGGCCATGAAGCTTTAGCTTGTTTTCGACATATGCAAGCTGATGGCATCTCTCCAAATCCGGTGACTTTCCTGTGCATGTTGAAGGCTTGCAGCCGATCTGGCCTGCTCGATGTGGCTAGAACCTATTTTGAAGATATGAACAAAAAATGCTCAATAGCACCTACCTTTGAGCACTATACGTGCATGATGATGGTCTTTGCCTGCGCAGGTCATTTCGATAAGGCATGGTCAATGATTGAGATGATGCCATCGTGTGATTATTCCCCACTGTGGCTTGCACTATTAGGCGCCTGCAGCAAATGGGGAAATGTGAAGATGGGGAGATTAGCATTTGATCATGTGGTGCAGCTAAATAGAAGCTGTGCTGCAGCTTATACTATTATTTCAAACATTCATGCAGGTTCTGAAACCGTCGAACATGCAAAGGCAGTTTGAAATAATGAGCCTGAAGCTACATTGTCTATATAATAAAAAATCTGAAAGTTTTGTACATAATGACATTGTTTAAAAGTAAATTCATACATGAGGACATTCATTTCGTATATGCAGAGACATCTTATAATTTTGAAAAACCAATTCGGGAAGTCTTAGAGAGATCTTTTTAGATTAGCTGCGTCAATTCTTTGATAACAAGAACAAATAGTGGTCTTTTTGCTAAGCACAATATCATGATAAAGTTTGGACTAGCAGGTCAAAAGCTCAAAGAAATGGATTCTTCCTTCAAAAATCATAACCTTTGTGGCATATAGCTTTTGCTTACTTTTTTCCTACTGTTGTTATGCCATCCCAGAACTCAGGTCATTGTCCTAGAATTGTACCTTCAATGTTGTCCTTGAACTGCCCTTTAATGTTGTCTTTTTTAACCCCCTTCTACAATTGGAGATTTAATAGATCCTTCTTTCATGAATTTCCTTGAGCCACTGTTTTCGTACCATTCCATAGCTTTTGCCTTTCTCATTTCTTACTGAGCTCTTCATTTGAATTCATCCAGATTGCTCAACTGTATGATACTCTTTAGGAAGCCAGTTTCTAGTTTTTGTACAAGAGCACTCTGTAAGAAGCTTCTGGAGCCATTTACTGATATTGTGCAGATTGAGAACAAGTGATGGGATGATAACTGGAAAGCACATTGAACCTTGTAGATAAAGAGCACAAACTGATGCTACAATGCATTCTCCCGTGTTTGCGCAACTGCACTCCTTGAGAACCATTTATTGATAATGTATCTGTTTAAGTGGTGAATATAACAGATTGAGGGCATGTGATGGAGAAAACCACAATAAATATTGGAGATAAAAAGCACAAACCGACGCCCTCCCAACCACCATCTCAAAAAGATGACCTTTGAAGGACATGAATGTAAGGTCCGCTGTTCTATGTTGAAGCTATGAGCATAGTTGAAAAAGGCTTCTATCTCAATATCCCAAATCCAAGCAGAATATTGATACGAAGTAGTCCTAATTATAGGCTATATTATATCCCACGTGATAATAAGTATGCATTTGAGAAATGATATTATACTCCATTCTGAAGTTACAACAGAAAATTTCGCAAAGCTCAAAATATGACATAAAACACTATTCATTGCTGGTACTCCTACAAAATTCCTGGCAGGACACTTGCGAAGTATATACACGGAGATAGCATCTCTCCTTACTGTACAGTACAACATATTTCTTTACTCATCTACAGCACCTTCCACTGGAAGATCTTCCTTGAACCAGCTGCGAATACCACCTTCCATGTGGAGGACAATATTGTATCCATCCAGCTTTAACAAATATGCAGCAATCAAGGATCTGTAATATAAAATAAGACTCTCAAGGATCTGTAATATAAAATAAGAATGTACTCTTCAAAATTGAACATGTTGGAACTAGCCTGACCATATGAGTACATGCTAGCATACATATACACATCCATATAAATATCCAATAAGAAAAGTAAAGGAAATAATCGGTGCCATCAACTACCTCTGCCAAATATTTGATAAAAATAAAGCAAACGTTCATTTTAGCAGGGAGAAGCAAAATTCGAAAAAACTCATTACCTCGACTGTTGACCATCTGCCAGACTTGCTGATGGCTTCATTGTTCCCCCAGATGCACATGCCACTATGATCCTTTTGTCCTTTCCAACTTTAGAACTGACCTCTGCCAGACGAAAGAATAATTCCAGAAATTGGGCATGTTGGAGCTCATGATTAATTAGACGAACTATACCCACTATTTATGTCCAAAAGGGAAGGTTCAATTAGAAATTTCATGGAATACCTACCATTCAGGAACTCAGGATTTGCTTCTGTTCCAGAAAAGATTCCAAAGAAAGCAAATGCCGCCCGTCTTGCAATATCCCATGCAGTCCACTCCTTGATAAGTCTATAGACTTGCACATTCACTGCTCCCGCAGGATGTACCTATGTTAAACGTTAGGGAGTGATAAAAATATATACAAGCCGTTAAAAAAAATTTCAATGTTCAAAATAAGTAGATCTTAAGGGGAGGGGGCATCACAGATTTAAAAAGTCAATAATAAAAACAGTGGGATGATGAAAAACAAATCAAAAGGGATCAAAATCAAAACTATAACAAGAAAAAATAAAAAAGGTGGGAAACCTAGTTAAAGTGCAATCAATTGGAATCTATGTTATTTTAAAAAAGCCCAAAGACCCATGCCATTTTAGAAGTCTATAAACTAGCCTTCAACTAATTACACTATGTTTTGAGGATAAGATATGGTTTGCAGAGGCGTGATCTACAAACTCTCCTTTAATCACTAATGCAATACTAATTTCTCTCGATATTTTGTGTTTTTAAAAATAACAATCATCTTGAGAAGATAAACATAACAACTGCTCTATTTCTCTAGACTAATAGAGGATTGCAATCATTGGCATATTACTTCTGTGAATATAGCATTGATTGTTAGTGCATCTGGATTCTTGATAAAAAGCTACAGAGGAGTCTTCTTTAGGATTACCATATCTCTAAAATGTGCTAACCTGTCTCTAAGCTTCACAATTTTCACACTAGCAAATATTTCAGGAAATAAAATCCTATCTAGCACATTGTGCCTCGGAACAAATGTGCTGTTTCTTATTTTTACATTTCAACTAAGGGCTGTCAAACCTTGCTTCTTATAAGCATGACTACACATGAATGTTGTCTGTAGCATAGCAGTCATTTGAATCTCTTACAGTCATACAATCTGTGTAAAAACTGATACTAGGAAAGCCACATATCTTCCTTGCCATATATACATGTAGATGGCATTCTATCCCATGTCACAATAGAATGCATATGAGAAAATATTTAGCACTATGAATGATTCTTTAGATGGAAGGGCATGTGAACTAGAGATTCTATCCCAAGTCAAAATAGTACGCATATGAGAAATATCCATCATACATTTGTTTGAAGCCTTTATATGAGGGTGCAACTCATGAAGTTGACAGGGATGAGTCCAGGGTAATCATTTCTCATAGCAACTAGCTTTCCCGTACTCATCTAACGTTTTCCACATGATGATTCAATCTCATTTAAAATAAAATGGTTAACATCAACTCTGTTTAACAAATGGTAGGTGGTATGAGATCAGATGCAGGAGGAATACACATACTTCATTGAAGTCGGCTTCTGGACGGACATCAAGGATGACATAATTATCTTTTTGCTGCAATCGGTATGCTTCTTTAGCACTTACAGATCTGACCTGCAAGAATATAATGTCATATGACCTATTACAATGTATATATCACAGAAAATTTAGAGCATAAGAAAGAAACAAGAGGAAGAAACTAACTTGATTTTTCAAAAGGTATTCTCGTTTCACTTTCCAATCTTCCTCCGCTGATCAGAAAAGGGTTTTGCACTTCAGCATACAGAGAAATACTACTGAAACAGATCTTCAGTAAAAGCACTCTCTTGAAACAGATATCCACTAAAGAACTCTTTATCCACTGTGCAACTATCTCAAGTCTAGAAATTCCATCAATTATTCAAAAACCATATGACAAGGTGAAGATTACATCAGATGGCATTAGCACAGACATAGTTTCAGTTTTTACATTTTCCTTACTTCTCTTATCTAGTTATAGTAATCACTCTATCCTAAGATCAAGTCATTGGGATAAACAATACGAAATTCGAAATCACGATCAAAGAACTTTTCTTTAAAATGGAGGCAATTGAAGTAGTCAGAAATAAAATTCAAACAGCTGGTGAGACCTACTTTATATAGGAGTACGGTTAGGAAAATGATGACCAGCACAACCCAATACTATTACTTGGAGATAATGTGATACTTGAATGAAACCGAAAGATAGGACATTATTGCAACAGACCCCGTGAATGCATGGTACAAAATCTGCTTTCTGGAACTGGGGTCTGTGAAGTCTCGATTGCACCAAGCTTGTGGAAAGAAATAAACAAAATACAGATGCGGTTTTGTAGGAGTTAACCCCAAACTGCATAATGTTTTCCAGGCAAGAGGTTGCACTCACACACATAGAGAAATGGACAGTAGGGGATTGGCAGTCTATTAAACATATACAATTCTTATATTGCCTCAAGGATGATGCCAGTTTGGAGTGCCTCGGACATAGATATGTGATTGTGAAGAATTCTACAAGAGTTTTGTACAAGCTTTGAAGAACTTGTCCGTTTCTCATTCCCACTTTTCTTGTTCTTATTTTCTTAGCCTGCTACCAATTGAAGCCCACAAATCAGCACCAGTCAGTTCATATCATGCATTTTCTTAATGATTCAGTGCCGAACGTCTCGAGACACAAAATCATCCTATCATGCAAAGTGGTTATCCTGTCCAATCAGTCTATATCATGTATTATATTAATGATTCGGTGAATACACTCTCAATACACAAAATCGTCCTGTCATACAAAAGTGACCCAAACAAGTGATCCTCTCCAATCAGTCTACATTGTACATTGTCTTATGTACGCGAAATACTCCTGCCATACATAGTAAAATAACCAGGTAGCCGTCTTGAATTGGTCGACATCGTTCATTTTCTTAAGGATGCAGTGAAGAGTCTCTCAATACATAAGTTAATCCTGTCATCGTAACCAAGTGATCCCCTCAAATCAGGCTACATAACATATTATGGTGAGAGATTCGATGAAGAATCCGAATATAGAAACCATCCTTCATACACGATCAAATAGGAGTGGACTAACCAGGTGATTTGCCCTTCTCAGTCGCAACACTCGCTCGGGGCCGGAGGCGATATTGCATGGATAGGTTACGAGCAGGGGAGGAGACCCGAGTATCAACGGAGGGATTCTGCAGTAGTGGGGCCAGAGAGGGGGCAGAGGATGTGGACGACAATGAAGATCGAGCGGTGTCGATGCAAGCGGACGCTGCAGGGTGGGAGACATTAGCAGCACGAATCGACGAGGAAGAAGGGATCGCCATAGCCAGAAGCTTGGGCGCAATGCTCGTTCAAGGGCTCGCTCAGTTGCTGCTCTTATGTATTATTATATTACTCCTCTGCGTCTGTGGATTGTAGATAAGAAGAGAGGCCTTCTTCGTCCAATCATGTTCTTGTTCTTGATCCGGACTCGCTTCAAAACACACACACACCCAGGTCCCACACACCGGAATGTATGCCTATGTCTCCCCCGAGAACCTTCGATCGGTTTTGGGGGAGCCATTAAAAACGCCTCGCTTTGACTGGCTTTGCTAGAAATCGGTGAATGGAAAAATCGATAAATGAAAAACTTTGACGAATTACTTCTCAAAACAAAGAAACAAAACTCGGCTTTTTTTAAAAGTGAGTTTACCCATATTTCTCATGGGTTTACCCTTGTTTTTGAGTGGTTTACCCATGTTGGTTTACCTTCATATTTTGGGGGCTTACCCGCATGGGTTTACAACAATGGCTTTTGTGCAAATGGGTTTGCTCAAGTTTTCGAAACTAAAGGGAGGGAAAGTCATTTTTCAAGTTTCAAATTTTGAAAACACACGCAAGGGACTTCAAGGTGCATGGTCGAGTTGGTCGTAGGTGCAAGATTTAGGGTTTCTTGACACGTTCTTTTGTCAAGGTGTACGATTTAGGGTTTAGGGGTTCACATTGTCTATTGCATGTTACGGTTTTCAATTTTCAATTTTGTATTGCACGCTCATGTTTCAGGTCTCAAGGATCGAAGCTATTTTGGTATAAGGTTTGGGATAAACTAAGCAAGGTTTAGGGCTTCGGAAAATGAAAACGTTCATCAATGTTTAGCAAAAACTAATAGATCAACTAATTGAAATCTATTTGTGGCTGCCTATGTTGCAACGGAACTTCCAAAATATGATTAAAAAAAGGATAATAAAATGAAGTAAATTCAAGAACGTATTCCTTTGAAATATGAGAAGTTAGTAAGTATCTATGTTCAATTCTTTCACTATTTAAGGGTATCATTGACTTGACGTTATTTTATATGGAGATAGTGTACTCAACTTCAATCGATAATGCCCACCAACAAAGCACTAGAAGTGATGCGGAAATACAAACGGAAGCAACATTAGCAAATAATAAAGTAATAATAGGTTGGAACAAATATAAAGATTCGACAATAATTTACATACCACCAAAAGGAAATGATAGTGTTGAAATGATTAAATATCGAATGTATAGAAGTTATTAGAGACGGTCGTCAAGCAAAACAAGAGCTGAAATAGTCTGGCAATATGCTGAAGAAGAGAAGTAAATGCGTGTAGGCACTAGAGAGCAACAAGAAAGGATGAAATCTGAAACTATGAAGCTTCAGATCCATGCAAATGAGTTAGGAGACAAGAGAGCAAGAGAGGGAGAGTGACACAAACTATACACTTTGTGCATTTCGAATGGAGTCAATAACATAAGATTACCATACAAGTTTGACAAATATAGTCAAAGCTAGAGCTCACACCTTTTATTTTTATCGTAAATATGTCCCGTCTTTATACATGGTGTGAACATGGCTAATTAATTATCATATTTAATACTCCCTCCTAATGGGTGTGTTTTGAAGAATCTAAAAAAGAGGACAAAATTACAAATACAAGAAGGGGTTGATATGCTACTATGGTCAACATATTTAGTACGATCATACTTAGCACGACGACTGTCATCATTGCTCTGAAATCAACTCAATGCCCATCCACTCCCAAAAAGACCAAAAAACAATATGTCGATAAACCTTTGGTCATCATATCCGCGACATTGTAAATCATGGAGACATTCTCTAAACTGAGCTTTCCCTTGGTCACGCAATCTCGAACATAGTGGTACTAAACCTTGATATGTTAATTTTAAGCATTATGGTTATGGTGTACCAGATTCTTCGCTAAGGCAAAAAGAACTCCCTAACCATTGATGAGTACAATCGAAGTACATTTCGGATCAGGTTGTCAAAATGTTGTCGTAGAATTCCTAGCTGTATAGCTCCAGATATGTGTGCCAGGGTGGAACCACCGGGGTTCTGAACTGGGAGATGGATATTTCCAAGAGATTAAGAGAAATACTATTATAATTAAAGAGAATTGTTATAATTGTATCCCCAAATTAGGAGAACATACTAGTAAAATCTATACAAATAAGAGGGAGTGGGATTACTAATATTAGAGAGATCAGGGCTTTAGAAAAAGAGATATTAGAGATATTAGATTGATAAGGTTTATATAAGAGATATTAGAGATATTAGACTGATTAGATTTGAATAAGAGATAGTGGAAATTAGGTTTACATTAGAGATATTTAAGAGATAAGAGGAATTATGATTAGATTATAGGAAATATAAGGGTTTAGCTAAAAGATAGATTAGAAGAGATATTAGAAGAGATTAGGCTTTAGTACAGAGATGATAAGAGTTAGGGTTTAGTAATCGGGTTTTAGGGTTTTAGAAATGAGGTATTACGGGTTTACAAAGGTATTAGGGCTTTAGATATTTTGTTAAGCATATGTTCTTCTCCACCCCCTCCTTTCTTCTATGCACGCCACTTCTTATATAGGTTGTAGAGTGGGTCGCCATAGAAAAAAAATGCAAGAGGAAAAAAAAAAGCAGAAAAAAGTAGAGAGAAAAATAAAATATAAAAAAGACCAAGATGAGAGTCGACCCTAAGACCTGTGCTTTTAAATGTAACTAATTTATGCACCACACCCTACTCGCTTTATTTTTTTAATTGTTTCTTGTGTTCTTCTTACTAATTTCTAACATTCCTTCTCTATTTGCCTTTCACATCAGGTGCCCAAAACATCAGGCCAACGTACAAGCTAGCCATTTGAACCCAAGCGCTTACTTAGTCGGGCAGAACAATATGTCGCTTCACCGAAAGGGCAATCAATGCATGAGCTTGAGCATTCTTTCCATCCCATCTCAATTGCTCTTGTGTAGGAGCTAAAGGCATCACCACTATACTTAAAGAAGTTGTTGGATCTATGAAAACAAGTTGTATAGTAGAACCAGTAGGTCGCTTGTTAACATCCACTACTATGTTCCATAATTGCTTTGCAACAAAAACATGTTTCATCATGAAAAACCACATGTGGTAGTTGGTCCCATCAAGCTTATCTTCAGTTTGAAGCATGCCAACCAAACAAGTCATTGTTGCCTGCCATCATATAAAAGAACTTAAAAGTAGTAGAATATAGACAAAAGCAAAGCTTAAAATCGAAATTAAACACAGGTTACAATCCATAACTCCGATCGAGATTTTGACTGCATGAATGGCTTCGGAACAGGGGGTTTACCGTAGGAGTCCTAATGGGGATGCTCTCTGAGTGATGAAATTCAAACTTCTCCAATTCGATAGCAGTTTCCATTGCTAAAGTGTCGCGTGGAAACCGAAACACACAAAATCAATTGAGATGGAGTTGAACCTTGCTCTGATACCATTGTTAGGTGTGTGTGAGAGAGTGAGGAATCATAAATAGAAGCACACACAAGCGTGGAGAAGGAAGGTCACATGGAGAAGAAGAAAGAAGATGGCTTGAAGAGCTCTCTATTCACTAAGATGAACTACCATGATAGTATGAGTAAAGTAAGTTATATGTAAAATCCTAACTTCCCTATGTATTATGTACTACCACATATGAGTATATCATATATATGTGGTTACATGGGGAAAGTGCCCATGTATAGGGAAATGGTTCATATCAAAGCTACTCGAGGGACACATAAGTGTAACGTTATGTTAAATTAACTTGTTTGTCGAACCATTTAGCTTATATAATAATAGCTCATGCATTCATATTAAAAGATGTATGTATAAAACACCATAGACCATTCTACAATATTTTAGAGGATTCATGCAGCTAGGACATGTGGTGTTACATGTGGCTTCCTTTAGTCCCTAGGCCATCCTATAAATTCAAGCCCATCCCTCCTTTTGAGGTTATTCTGGTTCAACACCAATTATAAACCCGCTAGCTTACATTATCCTCTCAATTCTCTACCCTTTTCCTTCTAGTCTTTGAAAGGAGGGTTGACATACTAAGGATTGAACCAATGACCTCGTTCAGCACATAGAAAAATTCTATACAGTGCAACATATCATGTATATTATAAATAATATTATAATCAATGTCCATAGAATTTCGATGAATGTTCACCACATGGCGTGCGGTCATGTCCATGCCATGCAGATGAATATTGGCCATGTGTCATATGCCATGCATGTCACTAGAACACCTATAAATTGAGCCTCTCCACTCTTGATGAACTATTTTGGTCCAACATCTTCCTTGTGCACCCCTTAGCCTTCTCTATACTCGAGCTGATTATTAATACAATTCTAATCTTTATATGCATATCATTCGCTCTCTTCATTGGTTTCCCTTCTTACTCTATTAGCTTCTCTTATTACTCAATTCGATTGACCCATACAATATTTTTACTCTATTCGTTTGTCCTTGACAATATACGTTCACTCTGCAACTACTTGTCCCTATCTGCATGCTAGAGCTATGGCATATGGACTTTGTGCTCATCAAGAGTATGGACAATCTTTGTTAATCTAGCACATTTTGAGGCGATAAGGACCATGGGATCCTCTGTCCCAACTGCAACGGGGGGCATCACATTAGTCTTCATAGGACCTGATGGCCGTTAAATTCGAATTAGATAAAAGGAATTAGTTTACAAGATTCAAAGAAGATCCATTCTCAGTAAAAACTCGAATGGGAACTTCGCAAACATGGTATAAAACAAGATAAGAAGGTGTGTGAGTTTGTAAGCTCCACTACCTTATGGTTTGTCTGGAAAAATGCAAGAGAGTTATCGTCCCCCTAGTAAAAGTAGTTTTACAAATCTAGTCTAAACTAATCTGTAGGTTAAAATGTCAATTTGATAATATTGTGGCGGCGGTTGATCTTCCAGCTGAGGAACTGAACAGGCAGCCTAACATTGGCACATGTTGACCTTCTGGCAAGTGAACAGTCAACTTGACCTTTGGACTTCTAGCCGAGCGAGTAAACAGTCAGCCCATGTATCCGTTATAAAAGGCAGCCTAGCCAA
>JBBBWG010012247.1:6341-19891 GCA_037176905.1 Azolla pinnata
TATTTCAATCCCTGCCTTTTTGTTGTTTTTTGTGGTGGTGGTGAAGGAGAAGGTGGGCGAGATGGATCCCCCCCCCCCCCCCCGTTGATCCTCCGTTTTTCTCTTCTTGTGCAAATCCAGGACTTGGATCTTCCCCGCATCGATCGGATTGTAAAACTGTCGCTAAGATCTCAAGGTACTGTCACCCAGCTAAGTTCGGCTTCTGTTTGCCTGCGGATTTTTTGAAGCTCTTTTCCATTGATCTCACAGGGGGGTATGATTTTTCTGTGTTTTTGTTTGGCATAGGTTCTCGTTCAGCTCCAAACATCGAGCCGGTGCCAGATGCCAATGTCTCAACCATTGAAGCACGTACACAAGAGCAAAAGGAGACGTGGTGGAAGAATGGTTTGAAAGCCATTTCTCAAGGGAAGCTAGCAGTCTTGCTCCTGTCAGGAGGCCAGGTTCTGCTCAGTCTCTGATGTGTTCTGAATTAGAAATCACCACCGTTTCGCTTCATTCTGAAGATCGATATGAAATGGCACTGTTCTTCAGTCATATTTCACGTGTTTTAAAACCACTATTTTTGTTAATTTCTAAATTCAAGGTCCAATGAACTTGCTCTGGCCTTTTTTAGCTTGCTTGTGTTTTAAAACCCAAAAATTGCTGTTTTGATTCAGTTCAAAAACCAATGTGGAATTGCAACTGATGCGTCTTAGAATTTTTTGGTTTTCGAAACGGCCATTGTTTCACTCAATGTGAAAACTAATACAGATTTGGTCCGATCTTCCTTAGCATTTTGTGTGCTTTAAAAACCACATTCTTTTTCTTCCACTTCAATACCAATGAAATCGTTCTGATCTTTCTTAGCTTTCTTGTATATTAAAACACTAAACAGTGTTGCACTTCAATTTGAAAAACAATGTAAAATTGCCCTGATCTTTCTTAGATTTTCCATGTGTTAAAATTGCCATTGTGGGTGCTCTATTATGACCGGAGAGCTGACACCAGCTTCTGGGCCTCACACTTTTCATTACCACAATCTTCAACGCGTTGTTTTGCATCAGCAAGTGCTTCCTTCTTCGTATCCTCCTCGAGGAAGAGATCGCTCAGGTGTGCCTTGTGCCATTGGAGAGTTGGTCTCCTCAACGAGCTGTTTTTCTGCTTGTGTTGCTACCTCCGTGGTGGTGAAGGTCGCATGGCTGGAGACTTGAGCCAACAAGATGAGGGCCCAACACTCGGCATCCATGGCCGCGAGCTGTGCTTGGGTCTGGGCCAATTTTGCTAATAAAGAAAACAACAAGAAAACCAAAAGACAAAAAACCCCACCCTGACATTGTGGATGTGCTGGAGGGTGACACATCTTCTATACTTGTTGGAAAATCAATACCAGATTCTAGTTCTCGGTTAACCATCCTTTTTGTCTTCTTCCTGTTAATCTTGGTCAGTCATTCTATTTCTTGAAGTCGTCTTGGGCCTCCCTGATGCCATGGCCCAGGTCCTCCTCCTGTTCATCCGCCATGGAAACCCCAGCAGTCGACAACATTCTATGATTATTAGTGGCAGAGTGCGCTGGAGCTGATGCCAGCGGATCTGGTGCATTGGAGGCCAGGGTTGCAGTTTCAGCAAGGCGGGCAGGCCCTTGTCGGGTTGAGGTTGGTGCTGATGGTGTGGTGTGAGAGCTAGAGGCATCTTAGGGAATATCTTCACAGAGTAGCGCCTGATCAAAGAAATCCTCCAGTGTTGTAGTGGCTGATATCGATTGGAAGGGGTCCACAGTTGGCTATGAGGCAGAGAGTCTTAACTCCCTCTCTCTTCTCTCTCCCTCTCTTTATTTCTTCTATGTCTGTAAAACGAGTAAACCGGCTCTTAAAAGTGGGAAGACCAAGATTGACAATTTGACAAATAGAATGGCTCACCAAGATTGACAGGAAGCAGACAAAAAGGAGGGTTAACCGAGGAGTAGAATCTGGTATTGATTTTCCAACAAGTATTAAAGACCTCCCTTGGGGGTTTATATACAACTACCAGCCTCTCCCCTTGGGTCATTATACTTAGTCTTCTTTTTTACCTGATTTCGGGGTTCAGGTTTCACATCTGGCTAATTAATAACAGAATTAGCCTGATTTTGCTGATTCCAATATCAGTTCAAATGAAAAGATACCTTAGGAAGCATGAAAGGAAAACATAAAATATTTAGTCGTTCTATCCTTACGAGTTGTTATCACATTTCACAAATATATTTTGTGATTCATATATTCAAATAGGTGCAATGGCATCAGGGACGTTTTAATGGCATTGGAAGTGTTTAGCTTCCCTCTTCAGTGTGTCAGAATAAATGTTTTTCTCATTCTTAGAGCATCACCCTGTCTCAAAACAATTTTTCTAGCTTCCCAGCTGTAATTTAGGTGATTTTTTCTAGCTTCTCGGTAATGTGATTGTTAAAATCTCAGCATTGGACTTTGCACCACATTCCTTTAGGTAGCCATTTTGTCGCTGACATCAATATCGTATGCTGGTTCCATTCGTAATTTTTGTCGTTGATGATTTTCTGAGGACAATGTGTATGGATTTTATCTTGTGCTCTGATGTATATCTAATGGTCTTGACCCATGGTTGTGCATCTTTCTTTCTGTTTCCTTTTTCACAGGGTACTCGCTTAGGAACGTCTGAACCCAAAGGCTGTTTTAGTAAGTTCTCCGTAAACTTAATGCAGTTATTCTCTCTGCAGAATATACTTGTTGGTGTTTATACGATTTGTAAAAAAGTTAATTGGATCTATCAACAACCTATGTGTTGTGTTCGCTTGTGCCTTCAAGAAAATTTATTGTTTTTGTTGCTTGCATTGTTTGGAGCTTTGTTTTTGTTTTATATTGATCACATAAACCTGACCGAATTTATCCCCATATCTGATCATGATTATACTGTTTCGCACTGTATGTGCCATGTGAGATATAAGAACATTGTTTATTTTCACTGTAGTTTTCATAGCAATGAAGTATGATTACTGATTTGTTTGCAAGGGCCATGTGTAGGTGGATGCATATATCTTTTGCTGAAAGCATTCTTTTTGTTCATTACTGGGTTTATATAGCACGTTCTTCATATTTTAGGTGTCTTGGTATGATGAGGCTGTGGTAGATTTCAAGCTCTGGTGCATAAACATGTGTTTGTTAGTATTCATGTATGCAGCTGAATTGAGGAGATTGATCTGTAACCAATAATTTCTTTTGTCTGGACAGATATTGGACTTCCCTCAGGAAAATCTTTATTCCAATTGCAAGCAGAACGCATGCTACGAATTCAGAACTTGGCTTCGTCAACATTTGCTGATGGTTGATTGAGCTATGTTACTGCAGATATTACAGAATTGAAGTTCTGATTCGTTCCTATCAATTAACAGATGTTATGATGCAGGGAGGAAAGTCCAGATAGCTTGGTACATCATGACAAGCCCATTCACAAGGGATGCAACACAACGGTTCTTTGAAAAATCAAGCTTCTTTGGTTTAGATCCAGCACAGGCAAGGTCTTTTGCATATAAAAGGAAATAATGTTCATAAACTTGGGGAATTGAAAACTGTGTTATTGGGACATGAGGTGATAGTTTCTGCAGAAATCTTAATTTATTTCTTGGATTTGTCTTTTCTCAGGTTGTATTCTTTGAACAGGGCACATTGCCATGTATATCAAAGCAAGGGAAGTTCATAATGGAGACACCAACACAGGTAAAGGGAGTGCTATTTCATATACATGTGGTGACATAATGTGCCTGTCCAGTTGTATGAATATTACTGGTCATCCTTTGATTTAGATATATATATATATATATATAGCTATATATATATATAGATATATATATATATATATATATATATATAGATATATATATATATCGGCTAATCCTGTATACAACCTGGTAGGTGTGTCTGTCAGCTCGTAAATTACGTGAACAACCCACCTTTCATTGTATATTTCTTCCAGAACTATAAGAGCCTTGGTGTCCAGAGACACACACCATAAACACATCAAATTGTAGACAATTGAATCTCTGTTACATCAAGAGTGAAGAATGAATTGAGGCTGAATATCATTTTGTTTCAAAGTTAAGGCTAATCTTCAGGATGTGAGGAAGATTATTTATTAGTCTTGATTCATGATCAAAACCGTATTATTAATTAGTCATAGCCAAGTTAAAAAGGAATTCTAGGAGTTTCGAGCTTACACTAAGTCAGATTGAATATGTGAATATATGAACCTATACTCGAACATCTAACATAGGGTTATATCTGGGCTCAAGGCTAGTACAGGTTGAATGTTTTAGTTCAATTCGCTAGCAATCAGGGTGCTAAGCAGTTCTGTTAAATTGAAACTTTGAAATGATAAAAGTATATTGAGGTTCTGATGATACTGGAATATTTTAGGATAATGTTATGCTAAGGAAAAATAGCTGGTTCGTAAGTTTGATGGAGAGAATTTCCATTCAAATCTATTGAGCTTTTAAAGCTGGTTATGAATAAGAGAAGCGAGGAAACCCCAGGTTTAGATATGACAAGATTCTGTTTCTGTCATCACCGGTGTAATAAAACATTCAGGGTAGGCATTAGGTTCGATTAGTTTTGCATTATATTGGTTTGTGAATGAAAATTTACTCATATACAGGTAGCTAAAGCTCCAGATGGAAATGGTGGTGTATATGCAGGTAATTGTCCAGTAATTGTCCTCATTTTTTGAATGCAAGTCCAGTAATTGTCTTATTTTATCTGAAATGACTTTCTAGCTCCACTTGAATGTTTGTTAAGCTTGCTAAATTAGAAGCTCAATCAGTGGAACCAATAATAATGAGTTTTTGTGATTCCTTTGTTTTGCTTCAAAAATGTAAACAGCACATTTACTGTCGGGTGATGTGAGTTTTTTAGTTTTAGCAGACCTTGCATCTGTGATCGTTGTTTAAGGTCTAAGTACCATCATACATTTGGTCTATTTGATTACAGCATGCACTCTGAATAGCAAGGTTGTTGTTTTTGGTCGATCAATCCAACTTTTTGGTTTGTGTGATTGCTCATTTGTTTGGCAGTTAGATTTGAGCTGAATATCTTACCCACTTTCCAAGTTACTGATTGCTTTCTATTTATTTGATACGTTCTCATCAAGTTCATATTCTAACAATGTTAAATTAACTTTTGCAGCTTTAAAGGCATCTGGTTGCCTGGATGATATGGTTCGTAGAGGTGTCAAATACATCGACTGCTTTAGTGTTGACAATGCGTTGGTAGGTTCTATGACAATAGTATCTTTATATCTACTGTCAAATCAGCAGCCAATGTTCACATGGCTGTCTTATAACTATAAATTCTCTCAAACCTTACTGCCCACAATCATGATTAAATCCAGGTTTCCTGAAACATCAATGCATTTAGTTAAGAAAAACTTTTGGAGAGGAACATGTGAAGTTATGAAGTCAAAGAATCTCAAAGAGATATATGTATATAGGCATACATTTGCCAAGAGAAAAAATACGAACATACTATGAAATTTTCTGTGACATTTCCTATTATCCTTTTATGAATTGGGATTTTTTGAGCAGAGTTTTATCGTGAAGGGGATGTTTCTTTATGCGTTGATTCTAATCTGTCAGGTACGGGTAGCAGATCCTGTTTTTCTTGGTCATGTTATTGAAAAAGGTGTTGCATGTGCGGCCAAAGTTGTCAGGAAGGTAATAAGGTTATTACTATTTACTAAGGTTCAGGAGTGTTAATGTATTTTCTTGAATTTTGGACAATAATAGTACGTGGGAATTGGCAACTGTTTGTTTTGAGCTAAAAAGCAGAAATTCCAGTTCATGGCTTAAATAGACAGTTCTTGCTTGATAATTTTGTTTAAACGGAAGGACTGAAGTTTAGGTAGTTTAAATAGTTAAATTTGGTTTAGGTAGGTTCCAAAACCTTTTAACAGTTTCTTCTGAACAAAACCAAAGCAAACCAATACAGTCCCATTATTAGTCTTCCTTTTCGTGCCCTCTCTTCTTCTCAAAATATGGTGTGGGTGTCGCAGCGTAGTTGAGGATAGTGGGGTGACTCAGATCTTCAGAGCTGGGGAGAGGGTGTGTCTTTCCTGCTCCCCTCCCAACCATACGTGTGTGTGTGTTTGTGTGTATGTATGTATATCCACTCCCTAGCCCCACACACTTGTCCTGTCATGCCTGGCTTCGACACTCATCAGGTCTCGCATGAGCTACTGAATCTTGTCAGGTCATGACACCCATCTTTACGTATTTTTGTCTCTTCATTTTATAGAAAATTTATAGCAGGTACAGTCATAGAAATGTATGAGTCAATTTAGAGATTTAACTTGGTATAATATCTTAATACTAGTGGCATTAGTGCTCGTTTGCTTGATACCTTTTCATATATAGCTCTAATTCTATCAATTTATGGCCATGTGGGGCTTTGATCTATGAATTAGTACGTGCCTGCAAATGTGAATAGCCTGTCTGCAAATGTACTTAGTGTAGACTTGATGCGTTAGAATCTAGCTTGGATATAATCATAAACGTAGCATACAATTAAATTTGGCCAAGAGGACTCCGGACTTTGACATGATGGGATGATAGCTGTTCAATACTAGGGCAATTTTTAGGGCTAAATGAATTGGATTGATTACGATACCTTCCCTTCATGGTAAAAAGTTTCAATATTTTATTAGAGCTTCTCCTTCTTTTCATGGTAAATTATTAGTTTCTTTTTCAGTGTTTTGATTAGACAGTGTACAATAGAGCTACACCATTATATTTACAGGCTTTCCCTCAAGAAAAAGTTGGTGTTTTTGCACGTCGTGGGAAAACGGGTCCACTTGCAGTAGTTGAATACAGTGAACTAGACTCTACCCTTGCACATGCAATCAACCAAGGGACTGGACGGCTTCGCTTTCTTTGGAGTAATGTAAGATAGTGTCCTATCCCTAAATGCCAGTGAATACTGTAATTCTATGACAGGATGGTTTTAACTGTATATATTTTGCAGAGTATTTATGCATGAGAGTAGGGAATCACATACAAAGTATTTTAGATGTGTGCTGAGTTTTTTGAAGAACAGCATCGTCATTTTCTCTAGAGGATAATCGCTGCAACTAGTTTTGTGCTCTTAGTATGAAGGTACAAAATGCTGATAGAGCTTATTATGTGTTGGATTCCACGTCAACTAAGTACTCCCAAAGCGCTATCACAGGGCTGAAACCCTGCAATTCCATAATTACAATTGGTATTCTGTTTTGATGCGCAACATAGAATTTGCATTGTGTCACCTGTCACAAGATATTTCTCATTAAGAGTTTTGTTGCTAGACTGTACAATGAGATCTATCTGATTATCAGAGTTGTTCTTTCTGTATATAGGATCCCTGTCTGTTGGAAAAGAAAAGAGCAAAGTGTTTGTAAGTAAGAGAGAGGCCCTGGTTATTATACTAATATATAAATTTGCATTTTTTGCATTTTCCCATAGGTTTGCTTGCACATGTTTTCGCTGGACTTTTTGGTAGAGGTCACTGATTCCCTTGAGCAGAATAGCATGTGGGTAATCATTCTCTTTCATACATTTTTTTTTGTCTAGCTATCTTATTTGTAGCACATGCTCGGATTCAGAACTGTATAGAGTGATAGGAAGTACAAGGAATTGTATTTGTTTTGCTGTTGTTTAGCAATGTATGTATATTGTAGTGAAAGAGACTGCGGGGTTGATCTTGGAAAATGTGGCGATTGATATTCGTATTTATCACAGACTTCTACACTGGAAAATACCCATTATCTTGAAAATACACACAAGGCATTAAGAGATTAATAAACAGAGTGATGAATTTAGGTGTATCTAGTCAGAAGTGTTTTTTGAGCTCTGTTGCTGTTTGTTGAGAGAGCGTCTAATGACTACTCAAACAATGGGGAAGAAATATTGTGATGATAATCAGAGTATGTTGAAAGCAGATTATAGTGAAGGCTTCTCCTTTCAAAATCATAGAAATGAAGGGGTGTGGAGGTACTATACTTCATTGGTACTGAATACTGACAGTCAACCAACGCATTGGCACAAATTTATAGTCTGCCATGCCTGTATTGCATTAAAACTATGACAGAAACTAATCAAATGCTAAAATAGGGCCATGCTTTCAGGATGACTCTTATTTGTTATTCTAGATACAAAATATTGTGTCATAATGCCTATGAGTATTCTTATAACAGGAAATAACTTACATCCTCTGCAATATCTTAGTTACCACATTGCAGAGAAGAAGATACCCTCAGTTGACGGACCGGTAGATGGCATAAAGCTTGAACAGTTCATTTTCGATGCCTTTCCACATGCACCGACATTTTCCCTATTTGAGGTCTAGTGCCAAGCTCAACTTCCATGAGATTTGTGTACAAACATTGTGCTCTAATAATATATATATTTTGGGAACTAATAACAGGTTGTGAGAGAAGAAGAGTTTGCACCTGTAAAGAATGCAACTGGAGCTGCAGTGGACACACCTGATACAGCTCGGCTTCTGCTACTAAATCTACATACACGTTGGGTGGTTGCAGCCGGAGGTTTCGTCACACATTCAGTACCGTTACAACTGACTGGTATGGGATAACTTACTACCTCGGGCAAAACAAGAATTTGAAAGAGAAATTTGGCATGCACAGGGATGAAATGATGAAATTTTTATGAGGTTGTCTGGGAACACACTAGTGCCTGGCTGTATACAATTTCCAAAAAGATATTTCTTGGCAAATTTTTCCAGGATGCTTATAAAGATTCTCTGATTTTATTGAAGCATTGAACTGAATGTTTGGAAAGATTCTATAAGCACTAATGAGTCAGTTTTCTTTATTTAAAATTTACTCATGGGGGGGAAGCTGGAAAATCTCAGTGTGGAAGTCTTGTGACGAGTGCAGGAATTGAAGTTTCACCTCTCCGTTCATATGGCGGTGAAAACTTGGAGGATCTGTGTCGAGGGCGAACTTTTCATGCGCCTTGTGAAATTGGACTCTAGGTACCTACCAGGTTAGAAAACTTCCTTCTTTGATTCACCTGTCTTTGATGTCAATGTATATTAGAAAAGTTTTGCTATAAAGATGACGTTCAATCTAGTTTTTGAAGACAAGAAAAGTTTTTCATTTGTGTTTATATGTACAGTAGTAGTCCAGTTTTGATGTGACACTTACGAGTTTTCAAAAGCTTCATTCACAGATATATTTTGCTCTGAAATGATCAATTCATTGATGAATACATCATTTTTTGCAGGTTATGCAAGCAAGTTTGGTTTTCTTGGCTTCATCTTTCCATTTTCCTTAACATTTTTTGAAAATGTTCCATCAGTTGATCATAAAAGCCCTTCCATCCTATTTCGATGGAAGCCAAACCACACTCCATTAAAAGTAAATCACCGTTGCCATCTATTCTAATTCGTAAAATCCACAGGCCTCGAAGTTTTCTACATGGCACATTGAGTGTTCATGTATGTCGGATTTTTATGTATGTGTGTAATATAGAAGATTAAAAAATACGTTGGTACCTTGAGATGTCTATGACTTTGTCAGGCTTGGCATGATTTTGCTCTTGTTACAAAACTTCCTATAACGGGCCATTGTGATCAAAACATTCTGAATCTGAGATTTGGTAGTTACTAGTTACTAAAGCTAAAAACAAACTTTTTTTTGAACTATTGTGAAAGCATTCAACTGTCGTTAAGGATTGCTGATGATAAATCTTTGATGATGTTCGGAGAAAACCTGCATGAGTACGGTGGAAAATATGTCAAATTTGGGCAGCACTCATCTGCCTTATTTGACTGCAAAGTTGGTCTGTATCTTCTTTACACAGCTACTCATGAGCTGGATGTTGGTATCTTCTGAATAAAGTTGTTAGGGTTTAGGCATTATAAACCCTAAACTCTATTCAGAAACCGGAATTACAAGTATCTGATTTACAGAGCTGGTGTGTGGATCTCAGGTAAACCAAGACGTGGAGGGTTCATGCAGCTTGACGCTAGATAAGGAGAGATTAAGCTATTTTGAATCACCTCTCTTCAACAAGTATGGAGATTGAGGGCCCAATGACGGAAATAGAACAACAAAAAGTTTACAAAGGAATCCAATCGGTCCCTAAAATGGTGAGCGCTTTGGCATATAAGCATGCTCATTTCAGACCCTTATCATCAGATAGCAACTTCCAGCTGGACTGATTGAAACAACTTGAATATATCTTCAGATGTTGATCTTTGTCCCCATGGAAATGTCGGAAGACAGCACCTTAACTTCCTGTCAGAACTTGGCTGGTAAACAACTCTGAATTGACCTCTCAATAGACAATACCACCCAACTCATCACACATTACTGGTTATCATAAGTCATGCTTATTGACTAAACCCTCAAATTTTACAACACCCTTTCTTTACACCAGAACTAAATTGAATAACAATTAGGGGAAAACCAAAGACCTTTCCAATGACATGTACATCTTTTCTTTTCTGGAACATGTATGATGTCCTTCCTTTATTAGAAGTGTTTTCTGCTGTGGAGCAAAAATACAAGAATCTTACTTATCCACAAATTACTACTGTGACATACCTTTTGTTTGATTCAAAATTACAAACCACTGAATTCATGTGGAGGTTCCCGTCTTTTTATGCTTGCAATATACACCATAATGAGCTGATTATAAGGGGAGGGGGGGGGGGAGAAACAAAACAAACAAGCTTTCGCTAGCTGTATCTTTAGTGGTGTGCTAGATTGAGCACATCTTTCTTGCTCACGTTACCGGATGTCACCAATAAAATGGCATTGCCTTCCCGGTACATGCTTGTGAGCACCCAGCCCTCTCTTCCAGGTTTAGGGCTTTGTAATTTCTGAGATTTTAGGTTTAGGGTACATTATCACACAGTGCTTTGGCTCCTCATCTGTCTACTTAATGCTCTTCTCCATCAGAATTTGCATCAAGCTCTCGTTTGCAGAGTGGACAAGTTGCATTTATTTTCAGCCATTCATCCACACATTCCACATGGAAGAAGTGCGAGCACTGAAGCTCTTTCAGATCCACCCCATCCTTATACACTCCGAGACAGATACAACAGACCTACAACAACAAGGAGAAAGAGAACAGAAATTTGCTGATCACTAAACAATTCCACTTAAGAAATGAAAAGGAAAAAACAAAAGCATGTTTTGTGTCGAAACTGAAAAGCATGCATGTAATGGAATCAATAGGCAATCACAGGGGAAAACACCCCAATCATATATGCTTGGTTGAGAAGATATAACAATAACTCTAATTCACTTCTAAATCATTAGCCTTGTCCTTTCATCCAACACGAGAGCATTAGGGTTTTAGGTTCTCATTTGAGGATTTGGGGTTCGAGGGGTTTTGTGTTTCGGGTTCTGGGTTCCGGGTTCTGGGTTTGGGAGTTGGATTTAGGTTTTTGGGTTTGTTTTTTGGGTTTAGGGTTTGACCATTTTCTAGAAAAAAAAACTTAGCTGCACATTTCAGAACATTATATCTCAATTAGATATACGCAAAGAAATATTACTGCATCTTCAGCCGAGACGACTCGCTCACGGTCAGTCCCAGGTGCGAAAATGCCGCCTTCACCTGCACTCTCCATATCCGAATCAACATCGTCATCATTTCCAGATACGCCCAGGTCTTCATTCCTTTCTGCATTTTCGGTGCCAACCGGACCTTCGGTCCCAGCTTGGCTGCTCATGTCACTCGAGTTACCGATCACCTTGAACTTATAGATGGGAAGGGCAGCAATGAGTTCCGGAGAGGCTCCTTTCTTTTGCATTTGGTCGCCCCGATATGTCAAGAGCGTCACGATGCAAGGGAGACAACAACACACTGTCGCGCAAATCACAAAGGGCATTGCATAGTTTATGCAGCAAAATGCAAGGAAAACAATGCATAACCTGAAACAGTAGAAAAAACACATCAGGTAGGGTGACACCCGTATTTTCAGGCCAGATGTTTTGGATCGAACATATGATCTTTTGGTTCTATAGCATCATGCATCAAATAGGATCAGAGCCATTACCTGTACAAATTGGGTGCTTCGTGGTAAGAGGAATGGCCAGCAAATAGCCAAACGTTTCCAATGACGAACCAAACTGCGAAGAAGCAATCCAAAAGAACCTTGAACCTATTCACCCGGATATCATTCCTGTCAGCACTATACACCATTTATCATCATTCATTTCCTCATCATCACAATTTTTTAAACAATGCATTTTTTTTCTTGTTTAGAGCGTACTACTAAGAAATTGTCCAGTCACACTTCTCTACAATCTCTGTGCTATATTCAGATTTCATGAGCATACATAAGTATTCCTTGGGAATGCATTAGATTCAGACAACTTACTAATCAACCTACCGTCATATACAAAGGTTTGTACTTAGCTCCACTGATAAATATCTATCGTTGTACAAGAATTTGTTTTCAATCATCATGCCCCTGGTGAAACTGCTCTAAATAACTTTCATGGCAGTAATCAATGGACTTTCGTATTTCGTTGACACCAAAGGAAACAATGCTTATTAAAAGTTTAGAATCTTCACATAATACAGAAGATCTTGGTGCCCCCAACAAGAATAAAAGGTAGAAGAACATTATTTCAGCCAGCATAGCACAGGTTTCTTGTAACCACAAGTTACCCCCAACAATGACCCAGCCAGCTGATGCTCAAGCAGCAATATCCTTATGATATTTTTCTACAGAAACCATAAGGTTATTCCTAAACATCACTCATATGGGCTTTTTATAGCATCACTCATCCAATACTAATGTCCATGTTAAAGATAATTTCTTGATTCATATCCATAGCTTTCAAGTACCATGCTAACGCAGATCATCACTCAATGTTTGTCCATGTTAACATGTCAAGTATTACTTAATTTCTAGCTGAAACCTTACTGTGAGGTAAAAAACCAAGAATTATGAAAGTACAAAACATTGATCAGGTACACAGAAGTAGCAAAAAATGCACATTGAATCTGGACCTAGGTTCAATCACTAGGATTATGACATACTGCCAATAGTTGATAGATCCTATTCACATGGCAGACAGGTAGCAGATTCACTAGATCTTGAAATTCTACCATTTACCTTAAGAATTAGGCATATTTTCTGGATTAATTTACTGCAAGAAATCAATCATGTAAAAATTAACCCAAAAGCATCAGTCTTTTGCTCCAAGCAGGCCAACCACAAGAATGTATATATATCACGAATGTATGTATATATATCACATTTTTCAGTTTCCTTGAAAACCTCAACATTGATAATATATATATATATGTATGTATATATATAATCACGAATGTATGTATATATATCACATTTTTCAGTTTCCTTGAAAACCTCAACATTGGATTGTTTGAAATCCAGTTAGAATGGCAATCTCAAGTAGCTTGTACATCTTTTCTGATGTGACAGCATACACCACACAAGAGACTCATGACATATCAGAATTCACATATGCAAAGATGAGTAGCTTTCAGCCCAATAGTGGATATACATTATATCTAGAAAGAGAGGGGGAGAGAG
>JBBBWG010012258.1:4217-19889 GCA_037176905.1 Azolla pinnata
GCTATGCACTACATTGAATTCATTGAGAAGGTCAAAGATCATCTCTTTATATTTCGTTTATTTGGTTGAAAGATTTGTAAAAAATATAGACTTGCATACAGCCATATTGCATCTGTACATGTGTTTGGGTTGTTAGAATGAGCACAACCATGTGCAGGTAGTCGTATCGCCTAATTTCGGTTATGTGTATTCTTACATTGTTTCACATTCACAACTACATTTTCATGTATACATTCAGGCAATACACTCGATCCCTGCATGCATATATTTTTTTCATGCATTCAACCAATGTTTTTTATATGTGTATGTTCCGGAGTTGTGCATGTTGACATAATATTTTCTTTATACATATATATCTTTAAGTGTATCCATGTGCACCCATACAATTGGATGATGCCCTCTATTTCACATATGGTGTTATATCTAGACGTGGTTATGTCAGTGTTATATGTATAAGAAGGAATATTAAACGTAACTTACATGGTGTTAATAGACATTGCCGGAAATTGCTTGGGGAAAACATACACGGGTTATTCTTGATGTTGGATGTGGAGTTGCTAGCTTTGGAGGCCACATATTTGACAAGGAAGTGATTACTATGTCCTTCGCTCCTAAGGACGAACATGAAGCACAAATACAACTTGCACTTGAACGAGGAATCCCTGCAATTTCCGCAGTTATGGGGACACAAAGGCTTCCTTTTCCCAGCAATGTTTTTGATGCTGTTCATTGTGCTCGGTGCAGAGTTCCGTGGCACGTTGAAGGTAGAATGCCTGTTTGCTTTGTCATGAGTGATTGCTCAGAAGTACACTAGGCTTCGTATTTCCCCTAATCTTTGCTGATCTGAAAAAATGCTGCGGTCAGTCAATGTGAAAGAAAGGAAAGATGCAATGCTCCTAGTGTTTGGTTCTCTCCCCAAATGACTTGTGCTGTGGTCATGTGGAAGGGAGATAAGGGGAGCTTTTGGGGAGCCTTTTTGGAGTTTTTCCCTTTCTTTTACTTATATAAATACACGTTTATTGTTCGTTTCTCAATAATGTTCTCTTTGAACAGGTGGCTATTGTTCGTTTCTCAATAATGTTCTCTTTGCACAGGTGGCAAGCTTCTCCTTGAGCTTAACCGTCTACTAAGACCAGGAGGATATTTTCTTTGGTCTGCAACTCCTGTTTACTGGAAAGGTGAAGAAGATCAAGGCATCTGGAAAGGTTAGTCTGGCAGTATCATCAACTTATATTTGGGTGCTTTATGTGGGATGTTTCTTAAAATAGTAGCTGTTATGAGTTGGTTTCTTAATGCTGTCTCCATATATTTTTTCTGTAATGATTTTGATGATTCGGTCTGTGATGCATTTCTAATATGGATGCTTGTGCACCATTTAAGTCAGTTAAGGGCTGTTGATACATTGGTGAATTATTTTTCTGGTTAAAACATTCTTTGAATTCTTGATATATCTAAGAATCATGCTCTACATTCGAAATGTAAAAAGGAAAACGCAAAAAAGAAACATGATCAGTGAATTCAGTCACAGAACAGTTTTTGTACTCTTTACTCATTATATTAGTCTGCCAATATCAAGTGCTTTGTATGGGATGTTTCTTAAGATGGCATCTTGAGTTGGTTTCTAAATGCTCGCTATATATTTTTTCTGTAATTGATTTTGAAGATTAGATTTACGATGCATTACTAATATGGAAGCTTGTGTACGATTAAGGGCTGTTGATACATTGGTGAATTGTTTTGCTGGTTAAAACATTCTTAGTGTTCATCTGGTTATAATTAGTAATTGATTATGAATATTGCATTTACAGTTTAGTATGATTTCTACTTCTAATGTAATCCCTAGAATTCTTGATGTTTCTAAGAACCGTGCTAAAAATCCGAAATGAAAAAAGAAAAATGCAAAGAAAAACATATGATCTGTGAATAATCACAGAACAATTTGTGTCACTACTCTATACTCATTATATTAGACTGTATTGTCAGAAATGGTGGCGTTGACTGCTTCAATGTGCTGGGAACTGGTTGCTAGAACGACAGATTCCTCGACTGGAGTTGGAATTGCCATTTTTCACAAGCCAACTTCCAATTTCTGTTATGAAAATCGAAAGGAAAACTTTCCACCGATATGTGATGAGAATGACAAACCAGATGCTTCCTGGTAAGATTCATAAAATATCCTGCATTTAATAAATGCCCGTTTTGTAGGCTATAAATCAATCTTTGCTTTGCAGATGAGATGTTGTTCTGTTGGCTATCCTCCAAAAGATCTTCAGTCTGATTGTGTTATATTTTTCATCAACTGTATAGGTACATTCCAATGACTGCATGCATTCACAAAATCCCTTCTGAGCAGGAAGCTCGTGGCATAGAATGGCCTCAAGAGTGGCCTCTACGATTAACATCAGCTCCAGTCTGGTTAAGTAAAGAAAAAGGTGTATATGGGAAACCAGCAGAAGCTGATTTTCGATCTGATACAGAACATTGGCACCGTGTTGTTGAAAAATCTTATTTACGGGGTCTGGGTATTGATTGGACCAACATCAGAAATGTCATGGACATGAAGGCAGTCTATGGAGGGTAAATACTTCTATAACTTGTTTGGAATGTACCTATTTACCGTAACACAATTACACTGGATTTCCAAGTATGCTAGATTTTTTACTGGGGACACCAGAACATTCCATTGAGGATGTTACAGATTTTACCCTTTCTGAAATGATTTTATCATTGGAAGCTTTGGTGTGTTAGATTTTTAGATCTGGGGGGTAATCTAATATCTTAACATGGTTGTGGTGAATATTTTATATGCATACTTTTCCTACGTGAAATTAGTCTAATTATTTTCTGTTTTATTACTACAGTTTTGCAGCTGCATTGGCATCTCAATCAGTTTGGGTTATGAATGTCGTGCAATATGATGCACCAGATACACTGCCCATCATATACGATCGAGGTCTTTTTGGAATCTACCATGATTGGTGTGAATCTTTCAGTTCGTATCCTAGGACGTACGATCTTCTCCATTCAGACCACCTTTTTGACAAGCTTCGGAAGAGGTGCGATTTCAAAAGTTCATTTGAATATTTCTGTGGGAAATGGGCCTATTGAAAGCTGAAGGTGGTGTTTTTCTTTTGTGCAAATTTTGAATGTATAGATGTGATATAAGAGGCCCCATTGTGGAAGTAGATCGTCTTCTCCGGCCGCAAGGCTGGGTGATCTTCCGTGAAAAACTGGAAAGCATCACCGAGATCGAGGCCCTCATCAACTCCTTACATTGGGATATTAGAATGAAGTATGTGAAAGATCTCGAGGGACTGTTGGTGGCTCAAAAAACAACTTGGAGACCCTAGAGAGAAACAGTATATGCAGCTAGTGTTTGTAGGAAAACACAAAAGATGTTTGTATTCATATCGATTGATCAAGGTGTGTAGAGGCAGGGTTATGTCGGAACGGGAATGTAATTGTTCAACGACATCATCGAGCAGAGACTGCGCAAGCGGTATTTTCTATCCCCGCCTGATGAGAGGTTTGAGTTAATTGTTATATTACGTCTGCCAAGTTCTCGATCCAGATCCTGCATTGCCGAGAAGATTGATGATGGTGTCTGGATTCTAGTTCACGTTCTATGGATAGGGCAGATTCCAACCTATAGTTCCAAATATGCATATTGTTTGGCTTCGTTCGTTAATTGATTTTGAACTGCAAAGTACTATATTATTTATAAACCAAAGAATGGAAAATATCGATGTATTGATGATGGATTATACTTACAACCCAAAACCCTCAAATTGCGACGGATCTCTTAACTGTTTTCCTTTGGGGGAGATTGATTATATGTTAACAGTTGATGAGCAAAGAGGGTGTCAAATCCACCTCCGGATTCTTTCTTTATATGGAAACTTTGAATCATGTAGTTTGTACACGAAGAACAGGGACTGACTGCAGTGCTATATGGTTTTTTCATTATTTCTGAGATGGGGATGAATTCAGCATTGGTCGATGGAAAGTGTTTGGTGGAACCGTGACCTGCGAATCCATTTCGATTCTCTCTGCTTGAAAAGCAATGCCGATGAAACAATACTCTCATTCTTCTGACATTGGCGCTTTTAACAGAGCATTTCAATCTGGTTTTGCGCGTCTACTGACAATGATTTCCTCCCATTGAGTGCTAAGGATCACGAGTGCTTTTTTGCTAATCCCTTTCAATCATATCCTTACAAGTCATATATTGTGCAGTGCTCAAATGACTGTTTATAAGATGTTTCCTCCGTTGATGACCAATGGCCAAATCAATGCATTCACGGTTCCAAACCACACCCAGAATGCATTCACTTATGGCATGGCAAAACCAATGGCCAAATCAAAATTGGAAGAGCATTTCAAATTAAGAGTATACACACAAAAACATGGTTTCAAAACAAAAGTCTCCCATATGCGTACGTGTATACACTTGTGCATACAAAATCAAAAACCGGACAGCTTATATTGTAAGTGCAACAAACAAAATCGAAACTGCATTTAGAGTTGGGGTATCAAATGTCTAGTGTGTATGGTATATTTAGAGTTAAAAGTGCTGTCAAATGTATTGCTAGTGGATGGATTCTGTTGGAAAATCTCCTCCCACATATTTATGAGTTAAAAAACCCATCTTCGTATGCTGTATAATTGTATGAGTATTTAGGATTTAGGGACTGGAAAAACATCAGGGAAGCCAAGCTGCATCGACATGTTTTGCCAAGAATGCAAATTTGTCAGTGGCCTCATCGATCTGGCAAGACAAAAAAACAGAAGAAAAAAATCAAGGAACTGGGGTGATAAACTGCAGTGCATAGTAGAAAACCACTTGATTTTTATAAGAGAATCTTATTTGGAATGTAGTAAAAAGGCTCAAAACAGACCAGCTTCTGTGTCGGCCGCCCACATCCATGTCCAGCTTTCGTATCGATGCGTGCAAGTATAGGTCTTGTCTGCTTTCTTTCCTCGGAACTGGAACAAAGCTCGTATTGCAGCGCCTAGTGTTGGCCCAACAATCCCCAAAAAGTTAGTTAACTTTTTCCTAAGAACAAAACAATGGTGCCTAAATTTCATTCGTCTCTTTTGAAACGCATTCATCTGTTCACTACTTCCACAAAATGCAATGCTGACACGGAAAAAAGTTGAAACTATGGCAGTGGCAATGCTTGCCATGAGTGTATAAAGCTCCACTCCGAGCAATCGAGATAGGTAGAACTCAGACAAATTAGTAACCAAAACAATTAAGAGGTAGATGATCCGAGGAGGGTCTTCATTTTTGCTTACCACTTGGGTTTCAGTTCTAAACACAGATGCATGACAAGTCTACAGCATATTTGTAAAAACGAAAACAACCCTTCATTAATCTGTTGAAGTATATTTTATAGGAAACGGGTTCAGTTTTCCAAGCTGCCCTCACAAAACCAGATTTTATTGGTGAGTTACTTTTGTATTATTATTTGTTCAGAATAACTTACCGCTAAAAATTTCAGTGAGTGATGTGGAACCACTCTATCATCATGGTCGGCAGTGAGCAGCATGATTGCTGGATACTGGACTCCTTCACTACCGCAGCATTCCCATGGCCTCTTTATATTGTGGAGAGGAGAATACCTGCATCCCTTGTACATCGTTATGGTCATCATTTCGCCATAAATTTCCATAGACAATTTCTATTTGAAGTGCTGGTGTTCCAAATTACAGTGTCGATACCCCTCATGTGATCTAGTCATTAGATCAATTGCATATGTGCTGCAATCATTTAGCTCACGTTGATAATAAATGGTGCTTTATTTGATGTTCATTGTAAAATGGCAAAAGTTTGTGCATAAAAGGGGGCCATCATACATCATGTCGATAAAGCTCAATTGACATGAGAAGTTTGTGTGAGCGATCTCGTAAAAGCTAATTTTTCTTACTTGATTAACCACTGGAATTCCTCTTCTTTGTCTGCACAGCCATACTCTGTCGTCCATGCATGCCCTAACAAGAGTTATTACACACACAAAAAGCCAATACTGGCCTCAGTTTGGTGTTTTATATCATCTCCTACAAGCTCAAAGAATGGAATTTAAATTACCGATGGTGAAGTGGTGGAATCGCAACATGTCCATGACACCAACGTGAGCGATGGCGCACCCAAACAGATCCGGCCTCTGTTCACATAATTCAACCATTACCAATCCATCACTTGTTGCATTAAGAAATACACATTCGATGCGAGATTGGATAGAAAAGGTTTTAGCTATCATCATACACGATTTACACATGAAGCAACCAGAAGTCCTCCATTGCTTGCTCCATCGATACCCAATCTTCTCGATTCTGTGTATCCTTGGTTGACCAAGAACTCAGCACAGGCTATGAAATCATCAAAGCAATTCTCCTTCTTGGATAATGAACCATCCTTATGCCATTGTTCACCATATTCACCGCCTCCACGGACATTCGCAAAAGCAGCCACACCACCACAATGCTGAGCAAAAACTATTCTTGGGACACTGAAGAATGGTGTCAGGCTGCTATTGAAGCCTCCATAGGCATATAGTAATGCTGGATTCTGGCCATTCAAACGGATATCTTTCTTCGATACTATGAACATAGGTATTTTGGTTCCATCTTTGCTTGGTACGAAAACCTGTATCATCAATTAGCACCAAAGAAACTCAGTAGGGGAGCCAACTCGGACATACTGGAATCATCATCCTCTCAAGAGAGTTTTTTCTGCAAAGATTTTAACACTGCTTTCTTTTATGAGAGAGGTTGAAAACTGTAAGATCCCACTCCAATGGACTATTTCGCACATAGAAAACAGAACAGCCACCTGCTCAGTCTTGAACATTGCCTTATCAAAACCTCTGACAATGCTCTCACGGAAAATATCGATTGCAGGAGGTGTGGCTTCAAGATTGCATCGATAAACAGCGGCTGGAGTCAGGAAGCTTGTAAAGCTGAAGAAGAACTGTGAGTCTTTCCGCTCTCCTGAAATGTTGTAGATGGAGCCGGTCTCAATAGGGAGGACCTGCAGCAAGGCCCCTGATTCCAGATCCCGGAGCTGTAGGGCATACTTCACATCTCGGAGATAGCAGACAACGAGCTGTATCACATTGACACAATGGACGGATTCCAGCACATCGGAGTCTGACTCCGGAATGACATCATACCACACATCAGGATGGTACAGATCAACCCGAACCAGCTTATATCTTGGAGCGCTCTTATTCGTGTGGAAGGTGAATATTGTACCATCGTTTGCAACCAGATTGTACTCTGCATCAAAATCTCTGACCAGCTTCTCCATCAGCAGGATATGATCCCCTTCCTTACCACTATTACATATCCCAGCTGCCGAGGACGAAAGGTCGTAGTAATACAACTGGTTCACAGGATCACATCCCTCGTATACGTACACCAGCAGATACTGCAATAAGTAGCAAAATCCCATCATAAGTACATAAGCAGGAGACTTTTGCAGTTTGGAAAATGATGCATTGGCCAACTTCATCAAAATTTTGAGGCTTATTTCTCAGAGAGCTTAAAATAACCTTTCCATCATCAGTAACCGAAGATTGGAAGCGCCATTTTGGATGCTTCGGATCTTCCCAGCAAAGGACATCTTCATCTTGTTTGGTACCCACCGTATGGTAGTACAGCTGATGGTTAAGGTTGATATTCGTTTCAGTTCCCACATCCTCATGCCTCGCCACACTAAACAAAGATCAATTGATCGATATTTTGTCATATAACTCTACGTCTATGCAGATACCTCGATAATCCCAACCATTGTTATCTTGCACAGTAAGTAAATGAGCATGACCCTTCAAGATTCTTTCATTTATAACTCTATTCTACCCTTTCTTTGCTCAAGTCACGGTTCTAAAATATAAATGCATTGTCCAACGTTCATTGAAGTATGATGCTCTCATACATGCTTTGCCACACTCTCATGTTTGCTACACTCTTTGTCAAATCATCACTAAGTTCACTTTGAAGTTGATTAACATCAAGCTTCCTGCTTATATACCCTTTAATCGCACCTTCAGTGTATAATCTACAATGTGTGAGCAATGTATAATTATAGTCAAGAAGAGTAAAGAGACAAGACTGGAACTGATACTGGTGGACCTCATTGGGTAAAAAGCGGAAGCTACAGATATAATCATGCCATGGCAAATACACTTATAAAGAAATACAATGACAAAGAATACCTTGGTGCAGGATATCGGCTATAAAAAAACCCTTTGTTGTCATGGGTCCAGGAAATACTAGAGAATTTAACCTGTACAGTTAATACAACCATTGTCTAGATCAGGATTCTGAATAAATTAATTAATAAGATTCTTTTACTTAAGTTATACAGGATGTGAAGAAAAACTCCAACCCATAACAGAGAATCAGGTTGCCAGGCTTTATCTGCTACTTTCATCACTTTGATGTTGAGCCAATCACTGCCACTGGAGCTGAGTCCAACAGCCAAAAATTCCCCATTTTCAGACACGTCACAAAGAGATAGAGCAATAGTTCCATCATCAGTCAGTGTGTTTGGATCCACAAGAGCATCTCCTTTTCCATCTAAAGTATCCTGTGAATACAAAGAACACATTATTAATGCTAGAGAAGTATTATTACGATGCCTCCTCTCCATCTGTCATATATAAAATCTAGGCATGACACATACATGCATCAACTGAATATATGCAATAAATATCATGCACACATCCAATGTAAGCATTGCATGTTTCCACCATGTGTAGAGGAAGCACATATCAATGTATACATAAAATACACATCTAACATGCAATATACATAATGCATACATAGCACGCACGCATAAAGAACATGAGTAGATAGATATGTCGAATGTCTACATACATGTCATTCATACATAACCGAACATACATGCATATAGAAATTTCATAACCACATTGATTACAGGAAATAGCAAGAGGGAAACAATCCATACTTTCAAGTTTGGCATGCTCACCTGAACATATAAAACACTTTGAGCTTGCAATCCTGTGTTATGGAAGTAGAAATATTTATTTCCTTTCTGAAACGGGCATCCAAATCTTGGGAAATCAAAAAGAGTGGTGATCTTGTCATGGAAATTCCTCCTCAGATCACAGTGACTCAGAACACTATCTGTTAGTTTCCGTTGAGCTACTATAAACTCCTCAACCTCCTTGGAATGCACATCTTCTAACCTGCGAACGGAAATGAGAAGATGGTCATCAATATATACCTACGACAATGATGGATTCAAACAAGAACAATGGAATTTTCTTTTGATATCAGTTAGCAGCCAAGCATTCGAGCAACCATCTACCACACATGAGATAAATTTGTGCACATCCATATGCATACAAACACGCCTATACCATACAACACATACATATGTACATACACAATTATACACGTAGGTATTAAATGCATACACGCAGGCGTGTTTGTGTGTGTATAAATACGCATACATGCATATATACTTATTTTTACAGACATATACATATGCATTAATATGCTACAGAGTTATTGTACCATCTGTAGGGATCAGTGATAAGAGTTCCATGATAATTGTCTACAACCGATTCATCACGCCTCACTTGTGGATATTCCAGGTGGCACGGTAGCTCATTTAGCGATTCCATTTAATCGCAAACTTAGCCTTGAATTTTGATCTTCTTCTGTGAGTATTTCAATGTTGTCTAAAACCAAAAAGGGAAACTTTAGTATCAGATTGCTGAGCCACAGATACCCATACTTTCAAGACTTGTAGCAACACCCAATTTCCTAGCAGGAATATGACCATCAATCCAAGATTTGCCTTTGCTCTATACATTTCTCAAAAGAAATACTTAGATGGTCGACAAGTGTTGTTGCTATACTCAATGGCAGAAAAGATGACACTATCATTCCACAGCACTACAGATTTATCCAGAGCAAATTCCAGGTGCTCAGCAAAGGCCAACAATCATTTCAGAATACTGATACACTTCTGTACAATACGGATTGCAGCAAAGCATTGCGTTCATCGGCAAATCCATGAATCTTAGAAATTGAACGCCAGAAAGCGACCCCATAGATGGGCAGATTGTGTAAAGTCACAAACCAACCTGCTTCTAATGATAGAAATGCGAAGGCAGTGGGGGGGGGGGGGAAGCCTTCTCCTTGTGACGTGCACTTGAACCGATGGATCGATTGGTATAACAGCAAGAACTCTCTCTCCCCAAAGCTTTGATGGAAGAAGCTCCTGGAGGCATGTATGTGTGCGTATATATAGAGGCAGACAGGGGGCAAAATGCACAGGACATTGCAGGCGATGGTGGGAGCTATAGACGCCTCCATTGGGAAGTGCTTGGTGAGTTCTTGGTGTCGACATCATCCTTGACCAAAACACAAGAGGCAAATGCTCATGTCGACACGAACCTCGCTGTGTCCCACTCTGCTCTGCTCTGCTCGCTCTCTCTCTCTCTCTCTCTCTCTCTCTCTTTTTCTCCTTCTCTGTGTCTCCGTCTCTCTGCCGTCGTCTCCTTCCTCGTACTCTGTTTCTTCGTCTACATCATGACTCCATTCTTCAACTGCAAACGCACGCATGCATTCCATGCATGCATGTATGTATGCGTGCATATGTATGTATGCATGTGCGCATGTATGTAGGTGTGCGTATCTATGTGGGCATGTATGCATGTTTTTTTTTTTTTTTTTTAAATATCCTTCCATTAGTTAAATCAAATTTACACAATACAAATTACCAAACAACTATCTGACAAATTGAAGTAATTGAGGATAGACTATTTCTCATCACTACTTGGACTTGTCTATGTGATTGGGCATGTATGCATGTGGGCATGTATTGATGTGTTTGTATGCATGTGTGCATGTGGGCATGTGTGTATGTATGTATGTGGGCATGTATGCATGTGTGCATGTGGGCATGTGTGTATGTATGTATGTGGGCATGTGTGCATGCATGTGTGCATGTGGCATGCATGTGTGTGTGCGTGCATGTATGTATGTATGCGGGCATGTATGTATGTGTGCGCGTATGTGTGCATGTGGGCATGCATGCATGTGTGCATGTGTGGTGTGTGTGTGTGTGTGTGCATCTGGACTTCCCTATGTATGTGTATGTATGTGTGCGTATGTATGTATGTATGTATGTGTGTGTGCATCTTGACTTCCCACATATCTATCTCTATCCATCTATCTATGGATGTGGGTGTGCATCTATGTACATATGTATGCATGTATGCATATGTGCTTAACATACATACATACATACATACATACATGCATATACATACATATATACATATATACATATATATATATATATATATATATATATATATATATATATGCAATTGTGTGCATTGCATTCCATGCATAGGATCATATGTAGTGAGCAGTAGAAGCAGTCGCCGACAACAACAATAGTAGCAGCAACAGTAAGGTTCTGTTGCTACCGAATCGATCGATAGTTCTCGATCTTTCAGTGACGGGATTAAAGATTCGTTTGCATAGATCGTTTTGTTCCACCTTTAGTGGCGCTTTTGCACAGTGAGTGGATGGATTGGATCTCGCTGTCAGCCCCAGATTGGGGATTCGATCTCATATTGTTCGTCGTACGATGCTAGAGAACAACGACAGAAAAGAGAAAAAGGTGTCGTTGCAGCACTGCTAACAGATCATATCGATCCCAAATGTCGCAACATTTATCTGTACACAAGCATCCAAAATCCACCTTTTCATGATTCTCGATCACACAGCTCACAAAAGTCGAGAGGAAATCCTTCTTTTACAGTAGTATGTACAAGGATCGATTCTCGCTCAACTTGGCTTTATTCTTTTTGCCCCCTTCATGTCAAATGCTTAGAGGAGTGCGTATTGTCGCTCTTTTTTGTTCATCCAACGTCCGATCAAAACAAGCGTAGCATATCGCAAGGGGCACCCTTGCAATTTGGGGATTTCTCAACGGTTTATTTTCTTTTGTCCATTTAGAAAAAACATGAAGAAAAATTAGCATTTTCCATTTTAAGGATGATACTGGAATTTTGATTTTGGTTTTATTTTTCATTTCATTGGGGTTTTGGGTTTTGGCCCTTGGGTTTAGAATGGCTTGACAAGCATATTTGTTTATTTATTTATTATTTATCTATTAATTTGTTTATTGTGTAGAGCAGATACGACATGTTATTTGATCGATGGGAGAAAAAATTAGGCTAATTTTGTATAAGAAAGAGATCGAGTTTATGACACCTCACATTAATGACATTTTAAATAGAAATGCTAATCTGATTTTCATATACATAGATCATAATACGAATTTCTAACTGCTCTGTTCAGAAGCAAGGAATACAAAAAAGTATACATTGTTTTCCCATCAATTTCAAAGGTCAGAAGACATCGATTACAAATAACACAACACTGGTTGTTTTGCATAGCAAGCATTGAATATCAAACTCAGTTTTTGATCCTAACCCGTTCCAAAAGCTCCGATTTTTCCGAGTTTATGTACAAGCAGTATGATCTTAGCTTGGCTAGCTTAATCTCGAGATGCCATCATCACGTGAAAAAAAAAACTATGCATCAAAGACAGATGATGATGGTCTTTCGAGCTGTTGTACCAAGGAAAAGAAAGGACCTTCCAATATGTCACCTCCCAAATCTCATCTCAAAATCTTTGCAGCTTCAAGCCCAATTTTGACCCAGATTTATAATCCACCCTGTGTACAATTGCAGACAGAATGATGATAGTTCGGTTATTTAATATTGAGATATGTTTATGTAAATCATACAACAGAAACAGATGATAGAACTTTCGAGGAGTTAAAAAATGCACCTTCCACCATTTCAGCTCCCAAATCTCGTCTCGAACTCTTTGCAACTTAGTCGAATTCTGATCCAAATTTATGATCCACAATCACAGGCAGTGTGATGATAGTTTGTAGTTTAATATCGAGATATTTTAATGTAAAAAATTATACAATGGAAACAGATCATGATCCTTTCGAGCAGTTATACAAGTTTCAGGTAGGAAAAATGAAAGACCTTCCACCACCCGAATCTCATCTCGAACTCTTTGCAGCTTCAGTCGAATTTTGATCCAGAATTATGATCTTCCCTGTGGACAAATCTCAGACATTTCATGTCATGCTTTTCTCTGATCGACTATCATGCTGTGTTTGCAAGCATTAAGAACGCTCTTTTACAAATGTAAAACGCCCAAAATTTTGTTATCTAGCTCTTGTACAGCGTAAGAATATATGAAGGTGGAGATGTTTTGATTCTTTATTACCATTTTGTCGGACAGCAATCTCCTGGATACGTTTTACAATTTTGCTTTCGGGCTCAAAAAATATGCGAGTCTCAATATTCCCCTCCACATATACCTTTGAACTGTAAAGAACTCATCATCACGCAAAACCACTCATAAATACAGGTGATCACAGAACATCTCACAGAGATCGATGACTCTACGAGGGGTCATTACAAAGCAAAGAGAGCGAGCTGGTAAAATGACATACCCTTTCTTCAGGAACTTCATCACGGAGGCGCCCAGCTTGTATTGATAGACTGCTACGCGATGCCATTGGACCCTGCTCCGCTCCCTGTATTGCTCGGGCATTTCACCTTCGAAAGGCCTCCTGTTGTTCCTCATCCCCGAAGTCCCGAGCGAGAACATGGTCACTGTCGATTGATTCCGCATGGTCTTCTGGGATGGTGCGTATCCGACCTCTCCCATGAGAATCGCCTGGAGATCATCTTTTTAGGACAACTAAAGAAATGTAACCAGGGTTGTAAACAATTAGAATTTTTAGGCTTTATCATCTTTTTCACAAGTTTTACAAGTGTACAGATGGATGCTGCAAAAACTTGTCACATCTTCAACTTCCCCCTGGATTGGTGATTTCTCCCTTTGACCCCACCCTCTTTGACAACACACTAATAAAAGATATCACATTTTAGTGATAATTGACACATGCGGTCGAGTCTAATGTTAGCCCACCTGAATTTCAGAAAGCCCTTTAAGATGTAGTTGAGCACTTCCAATCATGGTTTAGGTATTGTATTACTACAGCAAGATGATCAGCAACAATTGCTTCCTCTTGCTTTCATCAATTGCATGTTCATAGCAGCAGAGAGCGACTACTCAAAAACAAGAAAAGGACCATTTCTGGCCCTTCCAAAATCTAAGCTCCAACATCCATGGCACAAAAAAATCCTAGTAGAAACAGATCATCGATCAAACCTGATCCTCATACACAAACACCCAACGACTTCTGCAGAGGCCATTGGCATTGCAAGAATATCAGTTTTCCCTGTCTTTACAACAAAGGAATCACAATCAAAGTTGCCAACAGCCTCTCCCAACACGAATATCCAAATTACTCCAGCGTCAACCATGCTGCCACAGCACACTAAGAAACTCACCAACTTCCAACAACAAGATCAATCACCTAATAAAAATCTTTTTGTGATAACAATCACAGAAGCAAGCACACACGTTCAAAACTCATCAGATCTTTGACTACAGTCAAGGTCAACAACCACCATGTGCATATGCCCTAACATCCCTACAACAACCAACACACCAATTTTTCTTGCATAAACTATGACTCTGTCACTAGGCCAAAGATGTAGGCCTCTTCACTAAACACCTAAAAAATTGTCAAACATGGCAAATAATTCAAGATTATCCGGATCAAACCGGGTAAGCTCTCTCCTATCAAGGTCCCCAAATCTTATGAGCTCATAGGATGGGATATTATCAGTCCTTTTCAGGGCACTATTGGAAATAGGTACGTTTTTCGTGACTCACAAATACTTCATGCCCTTCCACAATCACACCAAATACTTACCAGTTGCAATGCATATCGAACCAATTTCCTATAAAGGTGCATGTAAGATGAAACCATACTATGAATTACTCAACATTATGAATCACTTCCACAACTAGTCTCCTCAAGGGGGAGGTGTGGCACCACCACCAAACCAAAAAAGAAAACAATCCCTGCCAACCTAACATCTCTCCGCAATAACAAAGTGGACAACAAACTTGCAATAGATACAAGAAAGGCCCTGGAAGGAAGTAAGTAAACAATGTGATAAATAGGAAAGCCATCTACACAAAGGAGGCAAATTGAAGACCTAGATCACCTCTGGATCCCAACCCCCTGCCCTCAGCCACATCTCCCCCCCTCGCAAACAGTCACTCTCTCTCCCCATTGGAGCCAAATGATCCTATGATCACATACTCACCAAACACACACCTTACGTCCTTTCCATTCAATGTCATCGGTAGTCCCTCCTATAGTCTACTCTCATCCTCAACATATCCCCCCACTGTCCTCCCATCGTCACAACCGTGGATATATTGTATGCTATTCTATCATTGTTATAATATGACTTTAACCATTTATTAATTAAATTCTCTCCTTTGCTCTATTACTTATTCTTTTTCATGAATATTTCAGTGTATATGTATGTATGCTTGCATGTACGCATATATGTATGTAGATTTATATGTATGTAAGCATGCATGCATGTACATGCATACATATGCATGTATCTATGTATGCATGTGTGTATGCATGTATGTATGTATGTATGTATGTATGTATGTATGTATGTATGTATGTATGTATGTATGTATGTATGTAT
>JBBBWG010012269.1:4115-19888 GCA_037176905.1 Azolla pinnata
TATATTCCAGAGATTGAGTCCGTTGTTGGTCCTAAAGGTTCTTCCATTGGTAGCCTTTGATCAGCTAAACTGTCAGGAACTATATGGAAAATCAGGTAATCTGTGAATCTGGTAACTAGCGATTTTTTCTGCCCATGGTAACCACGTTTGATAACTAGCGCTCCATGTTTTTTTGCGTTCATACCTTACTTCTGGATACTTCATGACAGATTCTCAGGAAAACAGCTTTATCAATGATCCATGCATAATCGGGTTCCTTATTGGGCGGTAACTATTGAGAAACTGGTTTATGTGAACAGATATTTCGGAGCCTAAACGAATTAGTGGTGTTGGAGGCCATTGCCCATAGATCAGTACTTTTGCTAATGGTTATAGGAACATTTGAACTTCTACTTTTAGGCCACATACAATTGTTAGATTTTCGTGATGCCCTTATTTCGAGAGATAAATCTGAAATTCGCAATTTGTGACAATATGTATTCTTGCTTCTTGGCAGAGCCTGCGAAGATCATGAACCTTACGAAGTGAAGAAACTTTCAGCTGAACTATTGGGGCGATGCATTCCAAATGTAAGCATTTTCTAAGAGATATATGATAATTTTATCTGAAATCGCATCCAAATATATCAGTCTATTAGTTCAGGACATTCTCTAGTGTCTAGTTATATTTCTCTCTACCAACGAGCATTTGCCAGGCATATACCGTTCATTATAATGCTGCTAAGATTGTATCCATATTCTCATCACTGATGCTGATAATCCTGCAATTATTTCCAGGTTATTTTACCTATCCTGCTGAATCGACTGCAGACAGCCATAGAAAATAGAGCCATATTTGAATTGAAGTTCTACCTATTTTCTCTGTGCAACTTGATCTCGGTAAGATGATATTCTTGAAGCATCCATGGCTTATTGAACTGTGTACACACTATAGCTCATATGTTTGCAGTTGAGACGGAAATCAGCTCTTGATCATCCATGCATGCTCTATATTCAAGGCTTGCTTTGTGAGATACTCTTGTGGCCATGCTCTTCTACAGATGAAGGTAATCTACCATGTTTATCTTACTCGAATGAATTGGAGGACAGGTACCCAAACGCACATCTGTGGATTCACCACTAGCTCTTTCATGCAATATTTGAATATTGAAATGATCTGTTATTCGTGGCTTTACTCGTTTATTGAGATGCGGCATGTTGTTCCAGATATCTTCAAAGCACAGCATGGTTGTATAGACAGTTTTGCATTGATGATTCTCGAAGAGCTTGAAAGTGGTGAATCTATTAAGCAAAGGTTAAAATTCATCAAGGAAATTCAGGAAGATGATGGTAAGAAAAATATGCAGTGGAGATTAAGTATCTTGGAGTTACATAAAAATGGTTCTTTATCAGAAGATTAATGGTTTGAAGCCTCTGTGATCAATCTAATTCCAGTGGAGGAGCAGACGTCCATTCTTCATAGGATCATAACAACTGTTGTTGGTCAAAAGCAAACGATTCCTTTCTTATCAAATGTTAGAAAGAACTTGGCTGGAATCATGCTCACTACTATAGCATTCCGTATATGTATGGCCAATGTCCTGATTCGTGCTGCTCAGAAGGTTACTATAAAACATAGGGAGTTCTTCGTCTCACAGGTTGTGTCACCAGTTCTTCATTTCCTTGAGGTGAGCAATAACACATTCTCATAATTTTCTTGGTGTATCTGTAATCTCGAAATTTGACTGATGTGAATTTGTGTGTGCTTGGTAAGCTGGTGGAGATTCTGGGCCCTTTTTAACAGTTGTAATTGTGATATCTCATTTACATACATATCTGCTGAATTCAATTTTGTGACCTTTTCTTCGTAGAAATGGGTTGATCTGAGGGAAAGAAACACCGTTTCTACTGTGTGATGGTTGCCATTATACTACTGATTGCATTTGATAATTTCCATTTTCTAGGTTGGCCATGATGCTACTATGAAACCGGCATGTTTACAAATTCTCTTCAGCATCGTACATAATCTCAAAGAGGGAGTCAGATCATTTGCTGTTGATTTGTTCAACGTCTCGCTTAAAATCATGAGAAGCAATGCAGCTGCAGAGGTAGAAACGAGTGTTTTTATTGTAATGGCGATTCCCTGTATAGAGAACGCGGTTTGAAATTTCTTGTTTTCTTATGTTACGCAGGAGCGTCTTGCTGCAGCTAGATTATTGGCATCATTGCTAACATCGGCAGATGAAGTGATAACAGAAGTTAGCCCTTTCATTTCTGAAGCTGTTGTGGTTCTTGAAGGCATAGCTAGGATGGATTCGTCAATGGATATGAGGACATTCTGTGAGAAGCTGGTGGATTGTATGACGACAGATGTGGGAATCAAGTCTTACTGAGTGGCCAGAGCACAAGGCAAGAGAACACATCATGTAAAACCAGCCTAGTAAGCAATGGCTACTGCATTTGTTTAGTAGATGAAGATGGCCAACTGTATAACTGCCAATCCGTCATATGAGCAGAAAACAGGTAAAACATGGCAAATGCAAGCTTTTGTTGTCTGAACACAGTTCTGTTAAAATAAATACTAGCTTGCTGTATCACATGTCTAGAATCAATGCCCTCCTTATGCCTCATTCGCTGCTTGTTTTGGTCGTGATGATCTCAAATACTTGGTTGTCTTTTCCACTCACATTTGATCCATTTACTATTTCAATTTTACGACAAGATTCACAATGTTTGGGGGAATTGATGCAATGCAGATATGACCCACAAATCCCATCTTTCAAACCCTAAATGGACAAATTGGTCACTGAAATGACTATTTGACGCATATTATCAATAAATGATCTAATTGGTCACTAATTAATCGAACCCTAACTACTCCCTTTTTTTTGTTGTGCAATTTTATCATAATTCTTTACTATCTATCAGACTGTATATGATTCCATTGATTCCAAGTTTTGGTTAAACCGTTATTTGATTAGTTGATTTATAAATTTACTTATAAATTTACTTACAGATTTGATTTATATTGATAATAGGGCTAATTTATACGATTTACAGACGTCCCAAATTTAAGTTCAAAAATGTTTCAATCAAGTGACCATATGTTATTATTACAATTATATAAGTGCCCATTAATATTAATTATAAAGAATGGACTATGTATAGAGTTTAATATTGATCATAGAATCATAAACATATATGATAGTATGAAAATCAAATCTCATAAATTGGAAAATATAAATTAGTTGGCTTAATTATCCAAAAAATTTCATATCGTGCAAAGGTCATAATAATCTATTTAAAAGATTTCAATCACAATGTGGTTTATTAATATCTTGCAACATCCTAATTTTCCCGTGTTTAGCATTTGTTGCTTTTGGATTCCTTCCTTCAAATTTATCATAGAACAAAAGTAATCCAAGTGGTAATCACAAAATGCCCTAGGTTGAAAGTGGACCATGAAACCATGGAAAAGGTCCACTACATGCAACTTCGCAGATCCACAGATCAGGATGATAACACAGAGAAAGCATCTACATACTGCATAGAAATCCTGGTTCTAGATTGATGTTAGCAACTATGCAGAAGCAAATTCAACATCTGCCCAAATCTGGCTAAAATGGAGTCATTAGAAATGGGGCATTTCTGACTAACATCTCTCTGAGCCCATAGACTTTCATGGACAAAGCGCAACTCTTAAGGGATCTAGTGCTATTGTAAGCAATGCACATGAATTTTGGCTGTAACTCGAAAACACCCGAGTCCAATTGTACATGTACCATATTGAACTGCAAAATTTTTACTGCAACCAGCAGACTCTAATTACCCTCAAAACACACCCGACTCCAATTGTACATGCACGTAAACTCATCACAAAAGGAAATTGTATTATTGAAGCAATGCGCAGGAAATCACCTGTAACTCGAACACGCCATAGTGTCGACACAATCGGGTCGTAAAAGACAGGCAAAAACAACACCAAAGCCTGAACCCTACAGTTGGGAGCAACTCTCAGGTTCCAAAATTTGTCACTTTTAGATGAAATAGCAACTCTGCTATAAAAAGATACATCAGGGAGCAACAAAAAAAATGATCAAAAAATATCAGGCGTTTCAAAGAATAGACTATGTCCTCAGTCAGTCCAGCCAATTGATTGACTTTCGTATCGAAAGTAGAAAATACAACCTGATCAGCCTATCCACGTGCTCCTCTTCCCTTGTGTCTCCAAAAATCTCTAAGAACAAATGCCACGACATGAAACACAAGCTGTACCACCATTTGAATCTCCATGGTTACTAACCTAGTCAAAATGCCACATGCAGCTTCGTTCATGGTTCTGCATACAATTGGCTAATGTACACTCGCAAGGGTTATCTGCATCACTGGCCTCTCTATTCCTGATCAAGAAAGCATCAGAAATAACTCTTCGTCAGTTAAAGCACCAATCTCCACGGCTGTTTGTAGCGGCGTCTTTCCATTGCTATCCATTGCTGCAGGATTTGCTCCCCTAAAAAATTTTACAAGAAAACGTCCTATGCAATGTTAGGGCAAGCTTGTCATTTTATTTGCTATCAAGGAGAACGTAAATTTTTTTTAAATGATTGGTTAAATCACTAGCGTCTTACAGTTACCATAACATCCTGTGTAATAATATACCACATAAAGCATGTCTTCAATAGTTCATGTGCAATAGAGAAGGTATATAGATATATAACTATCACAATACCTTGTCAATAAAAGCTTTGCTATAGCATTTCTTCGATGTAGTATGCAATGATGCAACGCTGTCCTTCCCGAACTGTCGCAGGCATTTACATTAGCACCATATTGCAATAAGAGTTCTATCATACCTAGGTCATTCCCATTGCACGCTAGATGTAGAAGAGTCCAACCAGACTTAGACGAATCTAGAGCTTTGCTTGTCAATGAAGCTTTCTCAAGTTGAGGGATGACATCTCCATAGACACCAGCTATCGAAGTAAGAGAATTCTTTTGTACAGATTTTGGGCTACCACTCACTGAGGGTGAAGTCATCTCAGGCCTTACCACTTCATTGGTTAGCATGCCTTCTTCGTAAGTGGTACCAACATCAGCATCAAAACACACAATGAGACCATACACACTCTGCTTGTCATTTGACTCAACTGCATTCCAAATTTTGTGGCTAATATTTAACGCTCGTTCATGTTGCTTGCTTCTGAAGACGAAGCGTTTCTCAGCATACTGCACATAAAAGAAAGGTTACTCGAAAACTTACCAGAAGCCTATGTCAACATGCAAATTAGAAAAGAAATGCTGCTTAATATCTGATTTCTTTTGTTCAGTTATAATTGAGGATTAACAATTATTCCATGTGAAGATCATCTTATGATCACATCAACAATTATTCCATGTACTTAAACACCCTCAGATGCAAGCACACATCAACATTCACCATTTTATGTTCCCAGAACTAATACAATCAAACATCTTGACCAATATCTCATTTTACGAGGGTTGTTAGTGATAAAAAGAACACTTAACATAAACCTAAATAGAGCTTTGATTACTTGCTATGGTTCAAAAAATTCTCACTATGTCAAGGATTATGGATCTTGTGCTTTAATAAGCTTAGATGCACAATCCATTTGCTGCTATCAGCTTATATATATTCAGTCATTTATAATATTTTCGCTCTCAAGATTTTTGTTCTTTGGCTATTAGATTCCTAAATTCAAATTGGGTTTAACTTCCTCTGATCCTGCCTTAATTTGCAAAAGTACGCTGGTATATTGAGTTCCCATATCTGCCTAACAGGACAAGTAGAGCAATAATCTTATCGTAGCATTCAGTACAAAGAATCAAACCTTTTTCTACACTACAATATTATCTATTTGAATATTGTTTACAGTAAAGAAACTTTTTTTTTTCAAAGAAATTTATATGAAAGCATGTTACCTTAGCATGTATATATTTCTCCTTCATTGACAATGGCTGGCTTCCCTCAGGCTTGGAAAGTGGTTCTCTTGTTAGCTCTTCAGTCAGGTGATTCCTATAATCAAAACTCAATGATAAGGACTCCACACATTATCCACACACATGAAGACTTACAAGCATGGTCCACAAAACCCATGTGCATCAATGTGTATAACAAGGGGCTGCTATACACATGTGTTACGTGGGATGCTACAACACAATACAAGTATCCCCCAAAAGGAAGTATAGGATAAGAAGGCAGAGCAAAAGAAACTGGCTATTGTGATAGATTTGCTGTTTCACTAAAACACACCTTTCATTAATACTGTCCACAGCATCAATTTTGTCTGAGTCACAAGGACACTCCTCCCAAATACTATTTGCAAAATTGTTCCCGATAGACTGAAAGAGATTGATAACTGATTGTTCCCAAACCTTGACATCTAGTGTTAATGAACGCACCTGCTCAAGACGTACAATAAAAGAATATATCTGAAATTTTAAAACAACTCAAAACAGCAAAGAAAACATTCAAATAAGCAAACACCTGACTGAAAATGTCCAACCGCACAATTGGAAAAATGTGCACAGCTAACAGAACTTTTTTGTGAAATTAAAACATTGACAGTGTATGACATTCATAAACAGAAAAACAGTTCATACAAGAAAAACGGTTACAGAAAATCCTCACATTTATCCAATTATTTTATGGCACTCTATTCCAACAGAAATTTAAGAAACATCCTTATGGACAGAAAAATAAAAGGATTTTTGTAGATTCTCATAGGCGATTTTGTCTAACAGATTAAAAAAGGATATATAATAACATTCCTTAATTATTATAATGACATTCAGCCCCTAACAAAGATTAAACTCTTTGAATCATACTTTTACCTTTAAAACAATGTCATTATGCATTGATACATCTTAACATATGAAATCAAGTATATAACAACGTTCAATATGACAGCATAACTTCTTTGTTTTACATGTATACATTGTTCAGGATGGCATGAGTTTCTTTTCACCCTTATAATTAACCAGCAATAATCTGCATATATGTATGTATCTATGTATCTATTTATGCGTATACATAAATATATACATGTGTGAATCTGTATGTTTAATGTTCATCATGGTCTTAGATATAGATGAGAAAACATCCAAAATACAAAACCACAGGTAACACAGTTTAAGACAAAGCATATCAAATGGCGCTACTCTAATTCAACAGTACCTTTGAAATATGCACACCAAGGTTCCGATGGACGCCAGAACATTCAATGCAAAGTAAAATACACAAGTTTAATGAGGCCCAATCTGGATCGGGAGAGCCACAATCAGCACAAATGTCATTTCCTGAAACTCTCCTTAACAAATCAATAGGCCTTTCCTGGAGCTCCGAAGAGCTTCGAATGTTGTCCTGGGAGGTTAGAAAGGGGCTCCTTGATGTTGCAGAGTCCTCATATGCTGTATGATCAATCTCTGAAGATATCGAACTACTCTCACTAGCAGTTTGTTGATGACCACTACCCATAGGACTTCTTGAAAGTCTTTGGCTACTGTCCCCCTGGACAAAAGGATGTCATATCAGTTTCTGGAACAAAGAGAACTGCTTGAACTAAATCTACAAAGTTAGTTGATCTGCAACCTGATTATGTACATGAGAATTAAGTAATGATGCAATCACACCAGTTACTTTATCAATCCAATCCACACGTTCCATTGCACTCTCTGCCTGTAAAATATAACAATATTATTAGTCTTACTCATCAAATGGCATAATGGGCAAGTCAAATTGTGATGAAAATTTTAATGCCTTCCTGCAATGTATAATTCTTTGTTGGAGAGATAATCCTGAAACAAAAACGCAAATCCTTTTGTTCCGCATCAACTTTGATGGTAGATGTAAGCAAGTCAACAGTATTGTGCCCAACTGTCTTCTCGTCCTGAATTAGAGAGCATAAATTCATGACTCAAAGAAAACTTGACACGATACAGATATTCAATTAATGAAAAAACATCCATAAAGCACATAGTGTAAATATTAGAGTTAAATGAATGAGTGATAACCAGACATAATGAAATAATATAGGTTTCTTTGCTTACTGTCAGTTTTCCCCAGTGTTTGCGGTAGTAGTATAACTTTCCATGGCTGTCAAGTACAAAAAATCTTCTCTTCCAATCTCCTCGTACACTTGAAGAACGCTTGAGAAGATAGCCTTGCTTGATTATTTGGACCTGAATTGTGATTTTCTCTTCAGATGATAAGCCTAGAAATGTACTAATAGCTCCATGTCGATCCTTATCTTATCACATTCAACTAAGAAATTTCACATTTTACAACATTTATATATCAAAATATTTATCATACAAGGAGCCGTGTCTTTGTTTAGAAGGAACTCCTATACAAGATACACATAATGAAAACTGAACTGTACTCCTGGGGACATACCTATCGTAATAACATAGACATGCATATACACCAATAACTAGGAAATCAAAATGAATTTCAAAATATCACCTTTCCTTTTGGTGTTGATTGCATGACAGCTTCTATCATCTTATGTGAACTCCGGTGAACTGTTTGAATACCATCTCCAGATGATGAAGATTCCACATCACTGAAAGAGCGTTGATTATCTCTCTCCATCTGTCTGCGGAATTCCTGCATTCTGTCAGCTAGTGCTGCTTGTTCAAAGATAGCCCGCTCCCGGGACTGCTGAGCAAATGTTAAAACCTAAACCCAAGAAAGCAAAAACAAATTCAGTCTGTTTGCATGTACTTTCATTTCATGATATTTTAAATTGTACAGAAAGGCTAAACAAAGTAACATGAATATGAATCCCATTCCATTTGCAAGAATAAAAGAAACCCACCTGGTGAATATATGGTTCCATTTGAAGGAGCAACTCATAACCCTGCATGATAAATGTGATAAAATAACATGCTGGTAGAGAGACCTTGATTTTAAGCTGTAAGAAAAGTATAAAGGTATTCCTACCTGCTTGAAATACCTAAGGTGTGCATCCATCATCCCACTAACAGACTCCAGGAACTCAAATTTTTTCTTAGCTTCAATATTAGATAGAGCAGTAACCTGTGGACACCCTCAAATGGGTAAGAAAAATAGGAATATGTATCCACTTATTATGTTTGTTTCATTAAACATTTATAGACAGACCAATATTTCATTTCTGCCTTTCTATGATTATATGTTTAGGCATAGAGAGATTATAGCTAGAAATGCAGACCAGTGATCTGAGTCATACATACTAGATTGAAGCGTGCTTGCTCAAAAGCTGATCTTGCATTTCGAAGGTCCTGCATTTCATGTTACATAATATAAGGCCCACCAAACAATCCTATTTCAATATATAAAGCAATGCTAAAAATATCTACCTCTTCTGCCTCACTAACGATGTCTACCTTAGTTCCTTTCTTCAAGGATAGGAACTTCTCACGGACCTGCACAGACTTCCACAATTTGAGAAGACAAGTGTATCCATACAAGAATAGTTCTACCAGAAAAATTCCTAGACAAGCTAATGATTTTAACCTGATCATAGTGCAGACTCGCCTTGTCAAAACGTTTGCGAACTTCCTGAATATTTCATATAAGTGAACACAAATATTAGAAGCAAATACAAGCATGTAAGTTATAATAACATTACATTACATTACAGACATTCCAAAGTATCAATGCTATCAACCATTATGTATGATTAAGTATTTCCCAAAATTAAATGGGATAGAGGTAAAGTATGTTGGATATATTGTGCTCCCAGATAGCTCTACCCACCTTCTACTGTGTAGTTTGGAAGGTTTCTCAGATAGAAAAGCAAATTTATGTATGGATGATCATACTAAAGATGTATGGATTGTATCAAAGCTGCCTTGTAGTTTTTTCTTTTAACTAATGGAAGTATCTTCATTTTTGGAAGTATTTTCCGAAATCAAAAGCTGATGCACCTGAGCTGAAATAAATATAACTACAAAAAGATATTGAAGCAGATCCATTCATTGATAGGACCAGCATTGCACATTTTTTGTGCATATGGTACAGTCAATTGAACACTTAAAGATATCCGAGTCAAAGCTGCAATAAGAAAATATACATATCTGACATCAAATATTACAGAAAAGCTTCTCAGCTCCAATAAAGCCATGCACAGAATATAAATATGCCTGGATCTGAGAACGTTTATTTATCCTCAACCCTAACAGTTCATTATTCTATTTCGGGTCAGAGTACATCTCTCCATTAAATGTTATCATGGCTGAATCGGATGCAGTTTCTGCTTTGTGCCAAGATTCATCCAGTCGGTTTGAATCCCTAAGATTATTTCACTTAATTTGGAGCTTCTACTTTCTTTGGTTAATATAAAGCCTGCAATATTTCTTAAACATGAATAGTGCAAGATTGATTTGATCAAACTGAGGTTATTAAGAACTTACAAGTTGCAACTTAACTACTAAACAACAATTGTATGTTTGTTAATGAAGCTCCTGTCACCTTTACATCCTGAAGATCAATGCTCGTAAATTTTACCAACCGGTCATTGAGCATGTGCTCCACCTACAAAAGAGAATTGGAGATAGAGGCAAAAAGAGAATTCAGTCATCATGACAGCTAGAAGTTTAATAATATGAACTATTTACCACAGTACTTATATTCCCACCATAAATTAATAGGGTATAGTATCCCCTTTTCAGGTGAAGCATCATTTGATAAAAGAGGCATGCCATTGAGTTTATTAGATGATTGCATCGGTCGTAAGGCAGTCTGAACACTTGGTACCAATATAGATCTTGATGAATCATCCCAAGATACATGACCTTTCTGTAGATATGATTCACAGACGTACTATATGTGTAGGTAGATCCAAAACATTTTAAGATGGCATGAAGTAAGAACCTTCGTTCTCATGGACAGCTGAACATCAGGAGAATGGAGAGTTGCCATTGTGAAAAGGGCTTTTGGAAGGACAAGTAATAATGGTACACAAAAGGACAACCCTGCATGCATAGAAAATGAACCATAGTGGTTCACCTAGAACCATCAAACTAAAAACATCAACAGTTTCACAAATATTCAGACAGTGATCTGCTGCACATCACAATTACGTGCTTTTGCAGATTTTTGCACCAATGGCATCTCGTACTATCACTCTCTTACCTCACCAATTATCTTCGCTTGCCAAGTAAAATTATTTGTCGTAGTCTTGTAGAGCTTGAAAACAATTTTCTGATTATATGGCAATAGTGTTTAGGCATTTATTGATGATTGGAAAATGCATAATGCACAGAATATGAGAATAAGAATTCCTCCTGATCGGAAAAATACCAAAAACTCATTGGCCAGAATCACATCACAGTATATATGTTTCAATATATTACAAATAAATCTTTCCATAAAACCTTCAATAAAGAAGAACCTGTGAGCGTAAAACTTCCTTGTATGTGCCAATTTCTCGCAACGCAATAGTAAACTTGCTCATAACAGGCCCTGTTAAATCAACATAAAATGAGCCTTTTATGTTGAAGCACATAGATGTCTGATATGAACTTCTTGTAGGCCAATTTAAAATTGTAATGCCATTAGCTTCACCAATAACGCTAATAATAATGCTGAAGAAATGGTCATCTATGGAATATCCAAAGAAGCTATTCTAGGGAAACATGTTGATTATTAAATATAGCTTTAAATGAAGAAAATGTACTAGAGCATCCAAAAATTACCTCCAACAGCCATGCTAATCGGATCATCGTGGCCACCACCAAAGTTTTCTAATGCACTTGCAAATGCAATATCGCCATCATATGCCTCCCCAAGTTGCTCCCTGATGTATTTTGTTTCAAAGTACCAAAAACGTATTCAATAAACAAAATAATACTGCCTTTTAAGATTTGTTTAGTACCACTATTCAAACCCTATATGTGTAAAACCCTAAACAAGCATGCGCAAATGAATTGTCAGATATAGACTGCAGCGTATTTTCTCTCTAAGCATATAAACAAACAGGGATCCCTATTGGGATCAGAAAGTAAATATATGAATGGCCTATAATCCACATAGCTCCAAAAGTGTTTTGAAATTATTCTGGGCACTCAAGTCAAATTCTATGAATAGAGATAAAATACAATTCTGGTCATACCAATCTCAATGATCAATTTTAATCCATATTCTCAGTAGTATTCAGTTTACAAAAGAGGGTGAAGTACTCATACGTGTATTTACGACAACCTTGATGCAACCTTTGGCAACGATCTCTCAATGAGTCGGCATTTTCTTCCAATGCTTGTAGCTATAATTGTAGGGAACATGACATTAGCAATTAGGTGAAAGAATCCGACAACTCCATAAGAAACATCATAACTGTCGGAACTATATAGCATAAAACAACAAACCATACTCCAAAGACATATTAACATAGATACCAAACTATAAGGCTTAAAAAAAACAGCAAATCAAATGAAAAGATTTATGATTTAATAAAAGAAGGGACAGGCGTGAAGAAAAATAAAAGCTTGATCCATCTATGTCACTAACATCCCATTTCTAGCCATAGCAAGGTGATTGCAACTCTTCTCTGTATGAAATCACTATCATGTTGATGATGTTCATACTCAATTTTACTAACATCATCACGATGTTAATAATAAGTTATTTACGGATTTCTTCTCTGCCATAGAATGGACGAACAAGAGATTCTATAAACAAGAGATTCTATAAACAATTTCAAAACCTAGACAAGGAGAGATACAGATTGAAAAATAGGTGCACATGCACAATATGTTATTCTTGGATAGAGAATCTGAGAATGAACAATTCAAGAAAATGATCCAAACCCTGGCTCAGTCAATGACTTCCAGGGTTTGGATCATTGGCAATGATAAGAAGCCAAGGATCACATATAAAGGAGGAGTCCATTGAGAACATTAACAATTACAAATATCTTGTTCTGGAACTAAATGCAAACTATAGATGGAAATATTTCCAAAAAAAGAGACTACAGGGTTCTAGAACTAAGCACCAATCACGTATAGAAACATTGCATTAATAAAAAGGGGACTAAACGCAAACTATGGAAGTAAAGATATCACAAAAGAAGAGAATTGTGAGCGGCTAGACAGTGGAGTATCTCTCCGGAAAAAGTGCAAAATGTTGTATTGTACGGGTAAAGAAATTCCCGTACTGGATAATGCATGTTTCCACCATGCCAAATGCCAATTTCCCACACAAAAAGGCAAAGATTCCACGTGCATTTTATTCGACTAGGGAGACAAGTAGAAAAAAAAATCCCGTTATTGAAATGCAATATGCCACGTGAAATCTTCTTACAAGAGGAGATGAAAAAGGAAGATTCCGAAGCCAAATTTGGGAAATTAGAAAGATTTAACCTGTTTTCTAAACATGGGGGAATCATCGAGCTTGCCGAAATGCATGACGATGCTCTGATGCTTGACGAGAACCTCCTTTCTATGAAGTGTAGATCAGTAACGGGGGGGAGGTGAACGAAGCTCGGCCGCGCAGATCAACGTACGACACGGTTGCAAATTAACGCTGGAGCAGCGGCAGACACTGGTAGATCGGTGGCGGAGAGATGGAGAACGACAGAAAGAAAGCAAGACAAGGGAGGGGGGAAATAGGGTTTCGTGAGCTATGGCAGGAGATCAGTGACGGGAGAGTGTGCAGGAAGAAGAGAAACGAAGAAGAAGGAAAAATGGAAGCTTATTATATACTCAAATTCATTTATTTATTTATTTATTTATTTATTTATACATAGTATGTACATTAAAACGTACATCTATACGTATATGTCTACGTATACATATCGTATATACATATGTTCTACATGTATGCAGGTGAATGCATTCATGTGCATACATGTATGCATAACACGCGTACGTATCGAATGTACGTGTGTATATACGTAGATAGGTGGACATCTACATGCATAAATGCTCGATTTTCCCGTCCAGAGTCCCACAAACAGCAGAAGTGCGTGCATCCAATCGCCGAAACTTGCAGTGCATTTGCCGATCGCCTGGTTGAGAAAAGATTCCCCCGAGATTCCTTCCTTGGTATCGATGAGATCTACCCATCGGCTACAGATGTACGCGTACCGGAAGAGCTAGTTATCTGTACATATGTATATGCATACGGAAACGGCATGGTGTAGAGCCCGTGGAACCAGGTTTCCTTCGTGCGAAGCTCGTACATCGTGCACATGAGATCTGTCACTGTGTCGCATTGTCCATTCTCTTTCTCGCATGCTCTGGCGAGCTCCCATCGTTCTGAAATTAAACTTACACGGCTCCCACTTCGTGATCCCCAACTGCCGACATGTGGCCATACTGATCACATCGACGTCAGATCCATCGTCGATCAAAATGCTTGCTATTCTTTGCCCGCCTACGATGGCCTCCATGCTCGGGCACTCCCAGTCCATTACGCGGTGATCGACTTCCATGAGTTGTATTGCGGATGCCGACGTGGTTGTCATACCTTCCAAGGTACGGCGTATTCCTTCTCGAAATCTCGGCACTAGCCACAACAACTGCTCTAGCGTCATTGTGATTTGTATTCCCGCCAAATTTGAAATGTCGGGCTCCATTTCGCGTCCTGAAGTACCCGCGGGTTCCAAATTCGCCTATTCGCCGTTCGTCGTACTCTATGCGACCTGGGTCCGTATCTTGGCGTTTTGCTGTGCGTTCGCCGCTTCGACCCATTGTTGAGCTTGCTCGCGGACCTTATCCTGCTCCGTCCATTGTTCCGTCCGAGCGCGACTTTTGGTTGTCACCAACTGTACGGCTGGCGTAATCAGGCTTACCGCCGGGCCATTGCTTGACGATGCTTCCCCCTGGTTTGACGCTTGGCCGGCAGGGGGGTGTGGGCAATCCCGCGCGAAGTGTCCGGGTTGACAGCAACGGAAGCAAAGTTGGTCCTTGCCCGGTCTTCGTCAGTCCCACCTCTGGTTTCCCTGCGGCCTAGACGGACCGGCCTCTTGTCGCTGGTCGGCCTCTTTCTGTCGGAAGTGAGTATTCAGGAATTGGGGCCGACCATTGCGTTCGAACGGCCGTCCGCTGCGGTTGCCTTGGTTGAACCGGTTGTGATTTCTTTGTCCCCAATTCTGGACCGGTACCGGTTCAACGGCCTGAACAGCTGGTGCGTTTTTCCGTGTGAGCAGGTTATATTTGCATGTCGCTGTGGTGTGCGTCCGTGTTTGGCACAAAGTGCAGCGTTGCATGCACTCCACGTTGGAATGTCCAAATTGCAAGCACAATGTGCACTGTACCGCCTGCTGGAAGGCCCTTTCCTCTACCTTCGGGGAAGGTGCGATAGCGCGAAATTGGGACAATCCAAGTCCTAGCTGCTGGTGATCCAAGATCAGCGCTCTATTGACGATCTCCGTTAGGGGCGTCGTGGAAGAATCCATCAACAGGAAGGAAGATCGTAGTGGTTCCCGTAGTGCCTTCGGAAACTGTCGTTTCTGGATGTCCTCTACTGGAGGCATATCCAACATGGCTTGCACGGCACGGAAACGTAACAAAAATTTCGTTACGGACTCCCCCGCTTGGTGTTGTAGCGAATAGTACTCCTTCAGCACTTCCGTCGGATCAATCTTTACTTGGAAGAGCTCCTAGAACTTGTCCACGAGTTCCTGAAACGTTTGAACGTGCTGATATCCTGCTAGGCGTACCAGCGTGTAACTTGTCCTTCTAAGGACAGCTGAAACTCCACGATCATTGATTGCTCCCGTTCCATCGGAGTCAATCCCTGCGTCCCGTGATTCACGGCCCAGATGGACCGGAACTGCTTGACATGTGCCG
>JBBBWG010012280.1:0-19885 GCA_037176905.1 Azolla pinnata
TTAGGGTTTGTGGTGGGCGAAGGGGATGGAACAGGTTTAGGGTTTGTGGTGGGTGAAGGAGATGAGGTTTAGGGTTTATGGTGGGCGAAGGAGATGGAACAGGTTTAGGGTTTGTGGTGGGTGAAGGAGATGGAACAGGTTTAGGGTTTGTGGTGGGCGAAGGGGATGGAACAGGTTTAGGGTTTGTGGTGGGTGAAGGAGATGAGGTTTAGGGTTTGTGGTGGGTGAAGGAGATGGAACAGGTTTAGGGTTTAGGGTTTAGGGTTTAGGGTTTAGGGTTTACAAGGATGCAGAGCGAGAGAGATGGTGACAGAAAGCTCCACACGATTTCCACTCAGAAAGAATCTGCAGAGCTGCTGCTGCTGCGTGTTGCAGTTATGGAAGAAGAAGACGAGGAGGAAGACGACAGGGAGAGGATGAAGCTCTTTTGTTGGTAAGCTCGCCATAGCTCTCTCTCGCTCTCTGATTTTTGCCCTTTTGTGCTTGCGCGTTAATGCATCATTCATTCTCCCTCTCCCTCTCCCGCTCTCTCGCACAACCGCACGAGTGTGCGCAGAGGATCTGTGCGCCATAGCCATGGAAGCTTCTGATTTACCTTGCTCGGCAGCTGTAACGCATGACACGAGCAGCAGCAGCAGCAGCAGCAGCATCAGAGGAATCAGGGAAGGAATCAGAAGAAGAGGATCGGGCCATGGAAACAAAGGAAGAAGAAGGAGAATCAGAAGAAGAAAGGAAGAAGAATCAGAAGAGCGGAAGCTTCTCCGCGGGTCCTTCAGCTCTCAGAGCCTTCCGTTCTTTCTTACGCGTTCTCAGGAAAACAGTTTTCATGTCCATTGAGAGGTTTTCTTCTTCTTCTTCTTCTTCTTCTTCTTCTTCTGCTGCTGCTGCTGCTTCTTCTTCCTCCTCCTCCTCAACTCTAGATCCCTTCTCTGAGAACAACGATGCCTTGGTCATCTCTTCCTCCTTTCCAGATGCCGGTATCCTGTCGTGGAATCTCCTGAGGAACAGTGCAGAAAGAGGCGGCGAAGAGGAAGGGAGCGATGTCCTGAAATGTGCTTGTCCTCGCCATGGCTTGATTCTACTTGGACATAATTCCTTCGCAGCTTCTCAGATACAGAGAGCAGGATCTGTTGGAAGCGGCGAAATCTTCTTCTGGGCACTCCATAAGGTACCTTCTGCCTGTTTGAGCACAGGAGAGCTCTGCAAGGACACATTTCCTAGAACCCTAATTTCCCAACACAACATGCTTCCAAGGCCAAGAAGTCAAAACTCCCTGAAACCCTAATCGTAGAACATTCAACTCTTGGAACCGTAATCCTCGAGCACAGAAGATCTGAAACGTAAAACACGAGAAGTATCATTCAGGTATGATGCCAACGCAATTGAAGGCATCATGGTGTTATCGAAATCGAAGAGATATGTTTGCGAGGCCAAAGAGGGTATAGATTGCATCACAGTGAATGGAACCATCAACGATATGTACAAATTTGGATCTAAATCAGTGAATGCTCATTTGGGTTTTTGTGAGGATGGCTTCACCACTCTGTAAGGCCCAGATCAATCCATGTAGTGGATGGATTAATGGAGTTTTCATAGATTTAGAACTTGATTTGTTCATCTCTTGTGAAGGTTCTGATTTGGTTTCAGGACAAATGGAATCACAGGGTCTAATGCAAAAGGAGGGATAGGATGGAATTTCTTAAATTTAGAACTCGATTTGTACATCTCTCGTGAAGGTCCTGATTTGGTTTCAGGACAAATGGAATCACAGGGTCTAATGCAACGGAGGTATCCTGTGGAGCCCATCATACCACTTGCATGTACATGTAATGGTACTTACATGGTTGGGGGTGGTATGTCTGGAAAGATCTACCTTTGGGAGGTGAGGTCTCTGAAGTAAACCTTGCACAGCCGTTTTCTTCTTTGCATTCTAGATTACATACATGATAGAGTTTACTCAAAGCTTTTACTACCATACGCAAAGGAATCAGTAGAAAGCAGGGATTGTGTGTTTGTTTGTGTGTGTGAGAGAGTGATTACATGTGCTTAGATTTTATGTCTGCCATTAATGCAATGGTGGTTGTGGGGATCTTTTTCTTTTATACAGGTCTCAAGCTGGACGCTGTTAGCCATGTGGGCAGCGCATCACAAGAGTGTCAGCTGTCTTGTTTTCTCTCACGATGATTCTCTTCTGATTTCGGGTGCTGATGATGGAACTGTCTTAGTGTGGCCACTCATACGGTGAGACAATCTTTTGTTCTTGTTTTTCTACTTGTTAGGTTCAAATTATATTCTTGTGGTGTATATATATATATATATATATATATATATATGTTTGTTTGTATGCAGTATATGGGATAGATCTGTGGAAGTATATTGGTTGTTTTCCTTCAAGTTTTGTTCCTGATTTTGTAGTTGTGAAGTTCAATCAAATTATTATTGTCATGGTATACAATACACATGTAATATACATGTATATATTTGTTTATATGCAGTATATTGGATAGATCAGTGGAAGAATTACGAACGACATCATCTTCACTGCTGAAGCTCTTCCTCTATCGATGGTCTGGACATAAGGCACCTGTGTCAGCTGTGGTTGTTAGTGCTGGTTTATCAGATGGTGTAGTGGTCTCTGCATCGCTAGATCAAACGTGCAAGGTAGGAAGTGTTGAAGTGCTTTGCTTACTCGTTCTTTCTCCTTCTCGGAATAGCTGAAATGCCTTGTTTTCTTGCCCTTTTGCCTCTGTGGAGTGTTTGAAGTGTTTTGCAAACTTGTTCTTTTGCCATTTTAAGTATTTTCACCGTAGATTTTTTTCTTATTCTTTTTTTCTCTAAACTATTCCATCATTGTTCCGTGGAAGTTCCCTTTTTGAATACCAACTTAAATCTTGTACAGGTATGGGGTCTGGGACCAGGAAAGCTATTGCAGTCTATCAAACTGCAATCAGCAATCACATCAACTGTTCTCCATCCGACCATAAATCTTTTGTATTTGGGGACAACAACAGGAACCATATCTGTTTGTATTTTACACCGCTGGTATTCATCTACACCCGATGAATTGAGCGAGTTTGTTGCTCATAGGTGAGCGAGGCATCGTCTAAAAACACATGAAAAAAGAAAAAGAAAATGCGGATCGATCTTTGGAATATTTTATTCAGTTTTTACTTAAAAAAAAGAATTGGCATTTCGGGCTGTTTGTAAACTTTGCTATTGGACCAGTTGTTCAATAACCGCACTTGCAATCAGTAGCGATGGAAGACATTTGATATCTGGTTCCGAGGACAAGGCTGTACGAGTATGGAGAATTCCTCATTATGATTTTGTCAGGGAGCTTCACATCAAAGGTATAAAAAAGAGCGTAGCCAAATTGTTTTGTTTCAGGTATTATGTGTATATTTCCATTTGGATCTTGTTGCTTAGATATGGTAGTGCTTATACTTGAACAAAGAAACCCTAAAACCCTAAACCATATCAAATGTTTTTTTGTGAGTGATTCCAGGTCCTGTAACGAACCTCTTGATAATCCCACAAAGCTATTTATTCAAGAATGTTAGCCACTACAGAACAGTTCATGGAACCCCTCCACTTGCAGGAAAGGCTGAGTCGAGCCTTGTTGTCGGTGATCCAACTATGCATCTCAGAACATTATGTACAGAAGAAGAGCAAATGTTTTCTTTTAGTGCTAGAGCTCTGGATAAGCAACTCGCTGAACTCAAGGTGAGAGGCAGAGTAAACTTTTGTTTTGTTTGTCTAAACATTTTCAACGATGTATGGTAACTATGATCAAGAGTTTAGGGAAGGAGCCCTGGTGAATCCTGACTTGAAATAGATCCCTTTCCCTTCGTTAAACGTTTATTCTGACATGTGTTTCTGATGATTTTTTCAGCAGGAGTCGAGTAATGCTGCATTGGAGATGAAGATTGCGATGTTGAAGGAGAAGAATGCTCAGGCTTTCAAAACAAATAAGGATTACTTGCAACAGGTTGAACTATTAAAAGCACTCTATGCCGAACTACATCTGCCAAACACATGAAAACATTGATGCAGCCTTTTTAGCTTGTCAGAATTCCTGAAGCAATTCCATACCTATCTCCGCAAGGTTGCCATCTTTCATATCCTCTGCCCAAGCAAAAGACACTTACAAGCTAACCTTTGTATCTGGTACCATGGGTCAAATTTGGCCTGATTGCGGACAATTGAAAGTTTATTTTATTCTGTAACATAGAGGCTAATGAGATCTTTAACCATAATCCTTGTATATGATAGCAGGATTGAGGTGGCGCATTCGATTGGATTGAATTGTTGACAATAAGGAATATAAATGCCATCATCTAATTAGTTTGATGCTTACATAAGAATCTGAGTTTGATAATCAAAGCTATTCATTTGCTGTAATTTTGATTGATTGCTTCCATATTTCCATACTATCGATTGATTGCTTCCATACTTTGATTTCTGTCATGCCTGTCATGTGGAATACCTGACAAATTGAAGTGAGCATGCTGTAGTTTTGTGAAAAGTGCTTGATCAGTGCTTGATCAAACAATTGTCATACATGCAAGATTCAATAGGGATTTTCTTGAACCAGCAGAAGATCATCTAGAACCTTTAGAACCCATTCATAAGATTCATAAGAACTAAAGCAGCCAGAAGTAAACTCAAAATAGCAAAACACAAATTCTAGTGCTGATTCCTGAACCGATGAAGTTTTATTACTATACAGAGAGTCAGCCTGAGCCTGTTTGCAACATGGAATGTTTCTGCTCTTGCAGGAAAGAAATGAGGCTAAAAAGCACAAGGCTCTCAACCAGTAATAAAATGCACACATCGTTCTACAGCTGAAAAATCTAATGAATTTGGGTTACAAAAAAGTCTTGGTAACGGTGTCACTCAGCATTGCATACATGTGGTGAACAATTCAACCACATAGATCAGCAATTGGAGGCTAAACCCATCACATTTCCTTTGCCGAATTAGCTAACATTAAAGCTGAAATTCTCCTGCTGTCCAACTCGAAGCTGCTTTCAGAAAATGGTCACTCGATGCAGTTATACATACCCAAGCTTTAGTTTCTATATTTGCGTCTTCAAGACCGGCTTTCCATCATCATTTATTCCCAGCTTTCTACGAGTATAAACCGCAAGAATCCTGTTTGCAACCATATGACATCAAAACCGGCTGTCCAGCTAAAGCTTCTAAACCTGTTTGAGTTAAACTATTTGACTCTGAATACTCCTTTTGAGGTAGAGTGCCAATTTGGGATGCTCGCGCTTACAACAGAGATTTGTTTGGAGAGTTGTGAAGATACGTTAGATCTATTTACAGGAGTCGATGACCTCTCGGACCAGCTCATGTGTCCCTGAGGACATCATATTCAATGAGAGATGGAAATCCTGGTTATCATGATCATCAAGAAAAAAGTACATTTGGTCAGTCCTGTTTCCAAAACAACATTTGCCTTGAAATTCTACCATTTACAAAGTTCAACTCAACAACTTGTCATCCTTCATCATCTTTAGGTCATACACACACATAGAGATTGATATTCATTACCAGGAAACGTTCAAGCACAGGTACGAGTGCACTCAGATTCCCTTTGGGAAGCTGCTGTGCAATTTTATTACGAACAATTAAGCTGCAAAAAGCAAGAAGAAAAGGTTTTCCAGAGGTGATAGAAATTATATGAACCCTTGGGAACTAGATTTTTTAGTGAAGTCTGGCCAGACAAAACATGCGAGTCTTTAACAAGAAAATACCTTTCTTTTGCAAGGAATGCAAGCAGCAATGCTGAATATGCTTCAACAATCATATCCTCTGCTTCTTTCTGACCTTGCTCTAGACTATTCTCATCATCAACCTGAAAAGAAAATGGAAAATATGCCGTGACCTCCAGATTAAGACACTCACACCAGTCCAAGTTAATTTTTTCGTCATAACCATAGAAATAGAATTGAAGTGCATTATGGAAACCTCGTATATGGTGGAGTCTTTCCCAGTTGATTCATTGGCACTATCACCGCTTTCTTTACTTAGGAAAATGCCACATAGCAGAGTGATGATCCCAGAATCTTCATGACTGCTATTAAGAGATTCATCAATATTGAAAGATGCGAGTCGTCCTCTGCCAATATAGCTCTAGATCAAAAGGCAGTTTTACACAACGATTCTGTGCTGTTCGTGACACATGTATATACAATAAAGTCTAACCTGTTGCTGGCATTTTTTTCTACCATGTTGACCAGCACACCAAGAATGACTACTAGAAGATCGAGGTCTTGCTGTACTACATTCGTCGTTGGTGAGATTGCTTTCTCATTTTTTTCTTCTGCTTTACTTCTATGGGAGACAGTGCGAAACGAAGGGAAATGATTTGCAATAAGCAAAGCCATGGCATCCAACCCACCAGCAGCAGCTACTTGTCGACATCCAAGATCATTATCATTTGTAAGATTCATAAGTACCTGCATCTCATTTATTCATGTGAATGGCAGTACAATAACGATCTCTCAAAGATAAGAAGCCAGATCAGAAAGCACTCACTTTTGATGCAGACAGTAGTGAATCCTCAAGGAGGTTATCATGCATTCCCTCAGCTATATCACTACTTTCTACTGCTGAAGTAGAACCCAATTTAGGTCTAGTATAACTCTCTGCAGCTGGCTGGATCTTCTGCCTTTTGAAACTCTCTGTCTTCCTCCTGTGATCTTCCTCTTCATCACAATCCAACTCATCAAAATCAAAGTTTCCCTTCATTTTATGTTCTCTCCTAGGCCCTAAGAGTCCTTTTTCTGGTACCACTCCTGAAGATGTATCCATGTTAATATCATTAATTGAGAACTATGAAAAAATACAACATAAAAGGAGCATTGAAAATACAAACGTTTGAGCTATGCCTAAAAAAGGATTACATGCAGATGAACGTAAGTTAGTGTTTACCATTAAATGTGGGTTTTTCTTGGTGCCTTCTTGCCAAGATAATATCTGCAAGTTTGTCATTTTTTTCTCATAAATCTCAAGCTTCAACAACAAACAAATTCAATTTTCTCCATGTAGAAACAAGCTCAGAATGAACGGAAGTATAATATGAACCAGAAATCATGTTGATGGTAGTAACGACAACTGCAATAAAGGAACGTGGTGTATTTCCACCATCCTTTGACATCAGCTTCTCCAGCAAATGCTTCTGTAAAAGTTCACCACAGGGTGCTTAGATATGCACAATAAAATCTTATGACCAAACACCGACAATTAGGGCTGGTTGCAGTATACAGATGCAAACACATATCTATCTATACAAAAACAAATACATGCATACATGGACATACACATACACACACACACACGCGCGCGCGCGCGCACACACAATAGCAAGACATCGTGATTTCCATCCCTGACAAACAAACATTTCTTACCAATTCCTTCAGTTACAAAACACTGCATTCCCATTAGCTATTATTTGTTTTATTTTCATATTTTAGACAGATTTTGCCAGGAGACTGTAACGCAAGTTCTTATACAATGGAGGATACCTGATTATTCTCACTGAGAAACGTGACATTTTCCATAACCTTCAAACACCTCAGAAGCACACAAATTCCTCTTGGATCATTCCTGATATCACTGTCTTGTATCTCAACCTTGGCGTCCAGTTGTTTCTGTCAGAAATAAATAGTTTATAGTTAACACTGGCGTTTTTAGTTTACTATCAGAACAGAAGTGCAAGCATTTAGAAAACTGCAAATCCATTCCGATTAATTTTATGAGTACATGACATAAGTGTCCTTTTCCACAGTCATGATATTCTTCTATAGATTCTAAAACTAGGTGATTCAGGGTATGGAACAAAGAAGTAGGTAGCCTTGGTGAAGAATAAAAAATGAAAATCTTATTTGGAACCAAATAGGCATTACATAGAGTCAACAACATATTGATTTGAGCATGACTCAATGTCCAAATTTAGGCTCATCTCAAAATAAAAATCATTGCTTTAACTCGGAGCTAGTAGCTCAGGAATCATAGATAGCTAACCAATCACCTAGATGTGCAAAAAAACAAAAATGAATTGATACTTAAACGGAGCACTGAAAATATGGTTGATGTGAAGAAAACAGTACTCTGATATTAAGGAAGCAACTTGTGGCCAACTCACAAACTGCATCGAGGCCTCCAAGTTCTCGTAACCTTTCCTTGAAATATCCACCCACTCGTTTCACAGATCCAGCATTATCTGGTACAAGAGAAAGACCATAATAGCGAAAATTCGAGCTCAGAATATGAAAAATTAGTAAAACAAAATCTAGTAAAGTTGTGCATGCACGCAACAATCAAGTTCATTTGTAGGTTTGAGACAATGTGCATGGTCAAACCTATGGCATGCAATAACATCTCCCTCCAGGGAGGTTTAGCCACATGTGCAATTTGTGAAAAATAAAGTTTTAGCAGCCACAAAGAGGCCAAATTTGACCCATGGGACTTCTTAAAGTTTATACATTTCTTGATGAGTGTCTCCTTTCCAAGAAGGGATATTCACACCCTGGAGCAAAAGCCTCTGTGTGAGTACTTTGTTCACGCATGTGCTGAACCCTGTAGCAAATGTATAGCACCCAAGTTATCTGGGTAAAGAGAGAAAGCCAGAGGTATTTTGGAGCTTTGAAAACTCCCTCGTTTAATATATAAGGTTAAAAAGCTGCATAATGTTGAGATAATTTTCAGGGATGTGTAGCACACCTTCAAGTACTACTGTCGAAAGGCACGCCTTCTCCAAAGTTAGTAAAACCAGCCACTCGGAGCTAAGGGCTTCTGCTGGAAAGGATGCACAATGGTCACTCGATGTCATAACCCCATCCTTCCATCCTTTTGTGATCGAGAGAAGTTGTTTGACCTTGTCAACTATACCCCCATGGTCAGAACCTGCGGATGAAGGCTCAACTTTGTTTGGTTTTGGAATTGAGTCCAATGCAAGCAATCTGCTTCCAACCATAGATAGCTTCTCTTTCTGAATGGGAGGGCGGGACGGACCCATTAATTTCATAAGGAATCTTATGCAATCAGGTGAATCTAAGAAATCCTCATCCTGGCCCTTCAAAAAACTCCCGAAAGAAAATTTATAAATAAAAAGTTTTACAATCAACTAAAATCAAAATAGTATGTTCCTGATACTTACATCACAAGCCATAAGATATAGTACAGCTGCAGCTGCAAGTGCTGATGGAGAATCATCAGTAGGAACTGTTAAGATAGCATCGAATATCGGCTTTAATATCCTGTAGAGCCCCGCAACAGAAAAAAGGTGAAAAGAACCACAGTAAGAACTACAAATTTATATGATGCATATTTTACATGGGTCCAGTTTCATAAGAGGCAAGATTGTTGATCCCATACTACATAGTGTGGAAACAATGAACTTTCGCAGAAGTTGGGACATATCTGCTTACCAGAAGACTTGCATGGTTCAAATGCAGAAAAGAAATTTGTACAGACCGCAAATTGGTGGTACTATATACAAGTTATAAAAGCACTCAGGGAAATCTTCATCTAGATTTTGAGAACAGAAAATGAATGAGGAGAATAGCAAAATGAATGAGTAGAACTCCAATCAGTGACAGATCGCCTTAGTAGGATCACGAGGTTACATGTGACACAACAAAAAAACTGATTATTGGATGAACAAGATAGGAAACCCTTCACTGAGTCATGGTCTTTTGAATGAACAAAATGTAACTTCTACTATAGTAGGGCATCTCCATAAGGATAATCAAAATCTCACAGTTTATTGAATGAGCATATTATAGATTCATTACTAGGGCATCTCTACAAGGACGATCAAAATTTCACCATTTATTGAATGAGCATCTTATAGATCCTATACTAGACCTAGTAAGGACAGGACAACCTCATGGGGTATTGATAGTGTTACATACCCATGAGTTCGAAGCAGACGGCGCCGCTGTCGTGTACCAAAGATAGACAAGATGGAGATAAGGCTAGCTCTACGGGTCCTCAAGGGTTGCCCGGGACTGAGCCCATCCATAGCAAAGTTCACTTCATCCATATGCTCCATCATCTCTCCAGACTCCTGCGCTTCCAAAAGTGTCGAAGTAACTGCGACCCGTGAAGAGAAGCTATCTGCACCTTCAATGCCTTTCTCCATAACTTGACCATGTCCATCTCTAGTATTGGCGGCCGTACTCCTCCCTTCTCTAGTACCAGCAGTGCTTTTCTTCGTGCCACACCGAGCATTTCCGAAAGAGCTTTTCTTTGTACCACGCATCATCGGCAATGACTCTGATAACAGTAAGGGATGCTTCTCTTTATTGGTTCTACCCATTCCTTTCTTGCTGCCATTTGTTCCAGGATTGGCATGATCTGTTCTCTTCTTAGCTTTCATCAGTAGATTCTCGGCTCTGATCAGTTTCTGCCCAGCTGAGGCGACAGGCTTGCCCTTGTGCGATAGAAGAATCTCGGAAGACGACTGCGATGAAATCATCTCCTGACAAGATTCCGATTCCGACTCCAACGCCATTCGAGAAGATAAACATCTGCGTAGTAGCCGAGATTGCGATCCCTCGCGCGAGGACCGGCCGATGCTATCATCTGCATCGAAGGACCCGTGCTGCCGCTGGGATGATCTCTGCGGCTCGCCTCCCCCGTCGCTGTCCGAATACGCTTGCGAAGAATGGCGGGAGAGAGAAGAACGGAACGGGCCAGAATTGCCTTGAGAATGTTCATCGCCATCGCCTGCGGCAGAGAGATTGCTGGCCACCGGCCTCTGCGAAGCGGGGATGAGGTCGAATCCGCGATGATCCTCCGGAGAAGATGAAGGAGGCAGGCTTGCAAGCGGCTGCAAGCCCAGATGCTCGCTGCGGTTCCGTCTCTTGTAAGTCCTGACGATCATCTTCCCTGATGTTGTGGCTATGGAGATGGAGATGGGGAGCGTTGGAGAAGAAGGGCAAGCAAAATGTCACGTCTCCTGCATCTGCATCGCGAGGCCGATCAGAAGAAGGAGAGAAGAGGGGAGAAGACCCTTTCCTTCAAATACCTGTTGAGCGAGGAGATCAATGGAGTCTGAGGCGAAGCTCTCATCGGAGCTTCTTCTTCTTCTGTTCTCTCTGTCCTTCGCTCTGTTCTTTCCTTTCGCTCTTCTGTTCTTTCCTTGCTCTGTTCTCTTTTGCTCCTCTCATTTTTTTGTTCTGTTTTTCTGCTCTGTTTTTTTTTGCTCTGTTGTTTTTGCTCTGATTTTTTTGCTCTATTGTTTTTGCTCTGATTTTCTTGCTATGTTGTTTTTGCTCTGTTGTTTATGCTCTATTGTTTTTGCTCTGATTTTCTTGCTATGTTGTTTTTGCTCTGTTGTTTTTCCTCTGATTTTTTTGCTCTATTTTTTTGCTCTGTTTTTTTTGCTCTGTTGTTTTTGCTCTATTGCTTTTGCTTTGATTTTTTTGCTCTATTTTTTTGCTCTGTTTTTTTTGCTCTGTTGTTTTTGCTCTGATTTTTTTGCTCTATTGCTTTTGCTTTGATTTTTTTGCTCTATTGTTTTTGCTCTGATTTTTTTGCTATGTTGTTTTTGCTATGTTTTTTTGCTATGTTTTTTTCTTTGTTGTTTTGCTTTGTTTTTTTTGCTCCGTTGTTTTTGCTCTGATTTTTTTGCTCTGTTGTTTTTGCTTTGATTTTTTTGCTCTGATTTTTTTGCTCTGTTGTTTTTGCTCTGTTGTTTTTGCTCTGTTGTTTTTGCTCTGATTTTTTTGCTCTGTTGTTTTTGCTCTGATTTTTTTGCTCTAATTTTTTGCTCTTCTTGTGCTTAATGATTTGATTTGGCTTCTCTGTAGAAAAATAAATTTTTAGTTACTGTAATTTTTGCTCTGCTTTTCTTCCTGTGCATAATCTTTTCATTTGGCTTCTTCACAGATAAACAAGTTCTAGTTACCAGCTCAAGACCTTCGGAAATAGACTTCGATGGGTTTTGCGACGAAAAAAGGAAACACGAAAATCCACCAAGATCTAGAAAAGAAACCTCGAGGACACAACGTAAAAATGCCCGAGCCAGAATGATCGAAACCTTGCTCAACCTAATCAGATGCCTATCTATGGCAGCATCTGTTGTTGCCCCTAACAACAGTGATATCAATGTCGAGAATATATGGAGAATTCGATCATTCAGCTCTCCGTAATGGTTGGCATCAAGAATATGGAGGAGCAATTCGGCATGTAATTGTAGCATCGAGTAGATGGAGAACTCAATCCTGCAAACTTTAACTCGATTAAGCATCGAATCATCAAAGACAACATTTGACCAATAAAGACTATATATATATATATATATATATTGGATCGAAATCTATGCGTTGTTGGGAGTGGGGCTCCAGTTTTCGTCTTTTGTTCTTAGGAATGAATGGAACAACTACCTAGCTTAAGATTTGTAGCTTTACCTGATCCGAACATTTTTCTGATCTAGAGCCCTTGTGGAATCATGAAAAGAGGCCTCCTCGATGACATATTTATAACATACACAACTAAATTAGTCTAGGATTTGCATTAACATGACCACAGTTTGTCCTCAAGTCATTCAGCTCATCTATTCTGCAATGTCATTTTGCTCTGGCTCATATGGTGCCGTAAATTCACGTCCAGCGCCTTGTTTTGTTACCAATGTGATGCTATGCCTTTCTGCATTAAGCTTCACTTAAATTGGAATCTTGAACAAGAACAAGAGGACTCTTCATTCAGACCATGAATCTTGTGGGCAATGAATGCATTCCTGCCAAAACGATTGAGATAGCTCACACTCATAGAATAATTATTCAATCTATTTCATAGAAGACATAATTTTGAATCGAATCATATCTCTGTCTAGTGTCAGCTTTGTGATACTTGTGGATTTTAGAAGGCCGATTTCAAATCAAATACGGTTTTATCTGAGGATGATTGGGTCATCAATTTGGCGTCATCAGAGTTAGTAGTAACACAAACAGTCTATGATACACATCTGAATTTTAATACACATGTATGCATTTTAGGGTACTTACAGGTTTGGTGGGCTGATGAATATGAGCTTCACATGGCTCGAGCCTATATGAACTATTTCCCCACCTTAGTCTTTTGACCTATGAGCGTTTAGAGGATCTTGCAATTACTCTCTTTCTGATTGGATGAGCATCATGCGCCACTTTGCTTATGGTGTCATATATGATTGTAATGAATAGACATTGTATTTTGCTTGCATCAATTAGATGACATGAAATCACGACTTATTATCTTCGCAAACGTTCTGCTATTGTTACCATTTTGTAAGCCTTGAGCAAATAGGTGATGCATCTATAGCCGTCGAATCACTCGATCGTCTTGTATATGCCGACCACAATATACCTTTCCTTATTTTGATGGCACATGTTGTGCATTTCTTATTCAGCTCTGCACTTCCCAATGCCTATAGATAACATATGTCAATTTAGAGGTGGATATGAACTAGATCATGTCAAAAGTTTTATGCTTTTTCAAATCGATGAGCTGAACCCTAATTGAAAGTTAGGAAACTTGTGCAATAACAATAATACTGTCACCCAATCGTAATTAAACATTCAATGTTAATTATTATACTATACTTGATGTTTCAGAAATTTGATTTATATTTTTGAGATTCTTAGTATGAGATATGCAATGAATGTTACAGAAGAATGGAAGGTATCTAACCTTAAAGACTTGGGAGAGATCAGTCATTGTCCCATGGGTGCGGCATAAGGAGCAGCACAAATTTGTCCTCAACCATTTATTGTGTCCACTCGCTGATGAAATTCCTTGGAAAAAGTTACCACAGTTGTTGCACATCCAACACGAACACCATTCACATATGAACTCATCTGGTTTTTCCTGACTTCTAAAGATGTGCTTTTGGTTTGCAACGAGTATACCTGGAAGCTCCTTTGTGTGAAAATCTCCACAAGAACTACATTGTACCTGTATATTACACATTGCACTGGGGCACAATCATATACATATGGGGAAAGCTTGAATCTACAAAACCCTCTTTATACTATTGCAGTAAAAAGCAAAACAGCCTCATGCAAAATTAAAATTTTCTTTTTCTTCTTCCATTTTTAGATCTACTTCGGTTTCTACAGGTTGTGTCTTTATCCACAATTAACTTGCAACGACTGGATATAAGTGATTGTATAACACGTCAAAGGAGATAATATCCATTATAGATAATGTTGGGGTGTCTCGATTTTCAGCAACACAAACTCCCTCCCATAATACAACTGGTAGGTCAAAAGAATTGTCATTATACACTTAAGATTATCTTAACGTCAAGATTTGCCAAAATATTTGCTTTCACCTATAGACCAAATATGTGAATAAATAAGTTGTGGTTTATTGCTGTCTTCATTTACAGCAACAGAAACTCCCTACCACAATATAATTGATAGGCTAAAGGATGTGTCATTCACACCTAAGATCATCTTAACTTCAACATATGCCTCCCGAGAATGCAAAAGGTAACTTCTTGAACTTGTTCATCGATCAAACAATGTTTGCATCTAGATTTACTGAGGCTTTGCGTTATCCCCGTTTTATCATTCTTCTTGTGCCCAATAAAGTGATTGAGATTTGCAATTCTTGTGATGCATATAGATCATTGATGAAACATCAATTTGATCCTAAACCTCCTAAGACCTTGAACCTTATCAATTTGGTTTCAGTGTTGGCTCACATGTCCCGTTTTAATTCAGCAAATGAATCTATTGCATGAAATAGTGCAGGGTGTTGATGAAGTGCATTGACACCATGTGATGTTCACTCATATTGAGTACTTTAATATGGTCCTGTAAAAGGTATCATCCATTCTACTTTCATGTGAAAAGAAATTTTAGAATCAAATAAAACTAGGTAATGTGCAGAGTAGTACCTGGTTTGAATTTCCGATTATGCTGGAGCTATCTGAAGTTTTCATCAGGAGATTATACATGGTGTTATTGTCGACGAAGTCATCATGTTGATGTGCATAAGACTTGGATGCATAACAAGAAAGGCATAAATCAAACGTATCACCATCATCATCATTACCGTTATCGCCTGAACCATCTGCATGGACATAAGAACAATTCAAGATAAGCATCAGCATCAAGATTATGACCAAAGTATCAGTGGAATGGTAATCATCAATTTGGACAAGCTACTAAATGGATGATCAACAGCATCAAATTATGGTTTTTGCCATGTGTATTACCGTCAACATTATAACCAAGTATGGTATTGTATGCTTGATTATGAGCATTACATCTTTGGTCTATGCATCACCACTGACAATTTGACCACGTGAGCATCAATACGGTACCATATGCACATCAACATTGCGAAAGTTAACAATGTAAGTACCATCAGCCTCATTCCGATGATGAAGTCGATGCTGCTGTGCATCATCACCATCATCTTGTTCTTGTTCTTCCGCATCTTCCCGAATACATCTATTAAGCCAACATGTACGACAGGTATACCCGATCAACATGACCGGGTTATGGCAGGAATCGCAGAGCTGAAGTCCAGAATACATCAGGTAGTGAAGAGTTAAGAATTCGTCAAACTCCAGGAAACCGCTCCGATCCGAGTCCAAGTAATGGAAGAGCTTGGGAATGATCCGAATCTGGGAATAAGAAGAGGACATGCTGCCGCCTTCCCCGGCGTGGTGGTCGTCGGCGGTGCCTTTCTGAAGGAATTCGCGGAGGGAGATGCGGCCGTCGCGGCTCTCATCCATGTCCAGGAAAGTCTGGCGGATCGCGCTTTTCTCTGTCGGAGACCGTCGGCTGTAGTGGAGATGAGCGGCTCGGTGAAGCAGCAAGCGGATCGCGGCATCGACGTCGGAGCTCGTCATGGCTCGACACCGCGGCGTTCGTCGTCGTCCGCAGAGAACAAGTCTTCTTCTTTCTTCTTCTTCCTTCTTCTTCTTCTTCTTCTTTCTTCTTCTTCTTCCTCATGAATGCATGTGTGATGTATGTGCTTTCGCATGTATGTATGCGTGCGTGCGCAACGTATACATACGCATGTATGTATGTGTGCAGTGCGTGCGTGCGTGTATGCATGCATGTACGCACGCGCTACATACATGCATGCATACATGCGTGCACGCATGCACGCACGCATGTATGACTGCGTGTGTGCATGCATGCATGCACGTAGTTGTTCTGCATCTGTGTGCGTAAGCATGCATGCACGCATAAATGTCTGTATGTACGCATGCTCGCATAAATGTATATGTGTGTGTGTGCATGTGCGCGTGCATCTATATATGTATGTATGTGCGCGTATGTGCATGTATGTATGCATGCCTGTAGGCATGCACGCAGCATGTGTGTGTGCATGCGTGCGTGCATGCTGGCACGCACGCACGCATACATCCATGCATGGATGCGTGCGTCTATATATGTATGTATGTGCGTGTATGTGCATGTATGTATGCATGCGTGCATGCATGCACGTGTGTGTGTGTTTGTGCGTGTGCATGTATGCGCGCATGTGCGCATGCATGCATGGATGTATGCGTGCGTGCATGCATGCATACATGCATGTATGTAGTTGTGTGTGCATCTGTGTATGTTATGCATGCGCGCACGCATGTCTGTATGTATGCATGTTTGTGCGTGTGCATGTATGTATGTGCGTGTGTATGCATGCATGTTAGTATGAATGTATGTATGTGCGCGTGTCTGTGCGTTGCATGTATGCATGTTTGAGTGAATGTATGTATCTGCGCGTGCATGTATGTATGTACGTGTGTATGTGCGCGTGTATGTATGCATGCTTGGGTGAATGTATGTATGTGCACGTGCATGTATGTATGTGCGTAAGTATGTATGTGTGCATGTTTGTATGAATGTATGTATGTGCGTGTGCATGTGCGTGTGCATGTACGTGTGTGCGTATGTATGTAAGCATGTTTGAGTGAATGTAGGTATGTGCGTGTGCATGTACATAAGTATCTACGTATGCATGCATGCATGCATGTGTACGTGCCTGTATGCATGCATGTAGGCATGCACGCATGCCTGTATGCATGTATGTATGCATGCAAGCATGTATGTATGTATGCATGCGTGGGTGTATGTATGCATGCGTACATCTGAGCTCAAGCAAATACATTGCCAAAATATTTTGCTCATTACGGAAACATCAGACACTCGAAAGTCGGATTATTCTCCTTCTTTACCAGCGGCAAAACGACCACAAAAATCACAGTTTACAACCAAACGACGCATGGTAAGTTGATGTCAATGCCCAAGTCATCAGTACCATGCAAAATAGGTTCGCTCTAGTACCTGTTTGTAATGAACTAATTAACAACCCAAACCTACGAATCTCGACTCGTTGTAAAGGGTTTAATCGGAGCACGAAGACGCCGCGACGATAAAAACATTTCACCTAACTTTCCCTATCTCGGACTATGGAGAAAGAAAGAAAGAATGCCCTTCTCTTGCCCCCTTTTGCGACAAGCCAGGCTTTGTAGTTTGATACCACATTTCTACATCACAAAACCCACTTGCAGAATAACAAACAGCTTCTTAATCATCAGCTGGTAATGGTTCTAGCTCCCGTGTACCCACCTTTTGAGGAGCTCCGATCGCGGTTCTAAGAGTCAATCCGATTCTAACGAGTGTGCCCTCTGATCAGCGGAGGGTTGACAAACTTGGGCCTTGTAGAAAAATTGAAAAACATTGCTTGGCGTGGGGATTCAATCTACACGATTAGATCTACACTCCTGTACAGCTCAGATCCATGCGACCCGAATGCCATGTGCTGATGATACATTAAAGGCACTCTGATTCGGTTTAAGTAATTGTAAAGCTCTATCGCCAAATAAAGGCACTCTCGAATCCAATCATCAGATCGATGCATCACATTCGCATACTTTTTTCCTCTCTTGCTATCGAAATAGCCTCTGATTGGACTACAAGCATCCCCACCATTCTACGATCCAATGCCAAGCATCTACAATTCATATCGAGCATTCGTTCATTCATTCATTCATGTACCCGATCCGCTTCATTCATGCACATTCATACGCATGCGCGTTTTACATCTGGCTTCACATTCGTGCACCTTGGGGTCAATGGATCAACACGTCTTGTTTTAACTCAGGCATTCAGATCTGGCTTTTGCAAAAAGGAGGCCCCAAAAGATGAAGAAAAAGAAGAATGGAAAAAATAACAAAAACACAAAGTCTACTTTGATTTTATTTCAAAAGACAATGTACAAAAGAAAAAGGTTGGGGGTGAAATTTTTGAGCATTTATAGATATGTATATATATATATAAGATATATATAAAAATAGAGAGAGATATCAAATGTATATAGAGAGTGTACATAGCATGGAAGCGAAGGGTTATGATGATTATGATGATGACGGATCTAGTGGGTGGTCAAAAGGCGTTTTTTTGTTGAACTTGTTTCAAGGTAGAATTCAATCATTTGGATGGTAAAAGATGTGAAAGAACACAGAAAAAACAAAGGAATAAAGGGTTAAGGTCTAGGCTTTAGGGTTTTAAGACTTAGGGAGAAGTGCGAGTGTCGTAGATCGTAGAGGGGCTAGGGTTTAAGCCTAATGGGTCTTGGGTCTAGGGTTTAGGGCATAGGATTTATGGATTGAAGCTCAAAGTTTAGGGTTTAAGCCTAATGGGTCTAGGGTTTAGGGTTCGAGGCATAGGGTTTAGGGCTTAAAAAGCTCATAGTTTAGGGTCTAAACGCTCGGAGTTTTGGGTTTAAGCCTAATGGATCTAGGGTTTAGGATTAAGGGCATAATAAGATAAAAGCTCATAGATTAGGGTTTAAAAAGTTCATAGTTGAGAGTTGGAAGCCTAACGGGTGTTGGGTTTAGCGTTTAGGATAAAAGCTCATAGATTAGGGTTTTAAAAAGCGCATAGTTTAGAGTTGAAATTTAATGGGTATAGGGTTTAGGGTTGAAGGCATAATAGGATAAAAGATCATAGATTAGGGTTTAGAAAGCTCACGGTTTACAGTTTAAGCCTAAAACGGGTGCAGGGTTTAGGGTTGAAGGCATAGGATGTAAGGTTTAAAAAAGCTCAGAGTCTAGGGGTTGGTGTGGATTCAGTTAAACCTTAAAACCCTAAAACCCAAAAAACCCTAGACAAGAGCAGCCTAATGGATGTAGGGTTTCGGGTTGTGAAGGCATAGGATAAAAGCTTATGGATTAGGGTTTCAAAAGCTCCTAGTTAAAAGGAGGTGAAGCCTAATGGGGGCGTAGGGTTTAGGGTTTGGCGTGGATTGAGGTTAAATGCTAAATAAACCCTAAAGCCCTAAAAACCCTAGACAAAAGCAGCCCAATTGGGTGTGTAGGGTCTAGGGCTGGAAGGCATATATATAGGATGTAAAGGTTAGGGTTTGGTGGGGATTGAGGTTAAATGCTAAATAAACCCTAAAGCCCTAGACAAGAGCAGCCTAGTTGGGGTGTGGGGTTTAGGGTTGGAAGGCACATAGGATGTAAAGGTTAGGAATTGGGTGTGGATTGAGGTTAAATGCTAAATAAACCCTAAAAGCCCTAAAGCCCTAAAGCCCTAAAAGCCCTAGAAGCCCTAGAAGCCCTAGAAGCCCTAAAAGCCCTAAAGCCCTAAAAGCCCTAAAGCCCTAAAGCCCTAAAAGCCCTAGAAGCCCTAGAAGCCCTAAAGCCCTAAAAGCCCTAAAGCCCTAAAGCCCTAAAAGCCCTAGAAGCCCTAGAAGCCCTAGAAGCCCTAAAAGCCCTAAAGCCCTAAAAGCCCTAAAGCCCTAAAGCCCTAAAAGCCCTAGAAGCCCTAGAAGCCCTAAAGCCCTAAAAGCCCTAAAGCCCTAAAGCCCTAAAAGCCCTAGAAGCCCTAGAAGCCCTAGAAGCCCTAAAAGCCCTAAA